>JAPYZJ010000508.1:0-67269 GCA_030522765.1 Ophioninae sp. B BG-2022a
TATTATGTAATTTTTCATTTTCTCTAACCAGCATATTTTATACGTTTGTTTTCCGTAGAATGCCGTGACAGAATGGTAAACCGAAATGTGGTCTCCACATAAAAAGGCCACTAGGTCACACTATTTTTTAAAAAACCGACGTTAAAAAAGAATTTTTATTAGCCGAAAAGGAAACTTTAATTAGTCCTAATGAAAACACAGAAACAACTTTCTTTTTTAATCCCACAGAAGTCACAGTTATGTGTAGTTCAAAAACCAAAAAAACAGAAAAACGTCGTTTAATTGTAGGTTAAAAAGAAGAACGACCCTGGAGTGGTTTCAGACAACAGTACGTGACAACACAAGTTCGATTCTCAATGATATATCCCTACAAAATTTGCCTGGGGTACACTGGACCTCTAGATGCTAATGTGAGATACATCGAAAAAAATGACAAAGTAAAAAAATCAATGAAACAGCGTACAAAAAATGGCAAAGGAATTAATCGTTTCTTATCTTTTGCTACACCATTTCATAATCGTGCGAACAACACCTTAGCAATGATTTTTATGTCCGATTATTGTAAATTACAAAGCGAAGTGCAAAACTACTCTCAAGACCAAAAATACCGGTTCGTTTGATTCTATGGATCTATTCCTTCACAACCCACGTCAGATCCTTCCTTATAAGAATCAAAGTGGATCGGTAAAAAATCCTGGACATCGTTAGTCCTTATACAGAAAAATTGAGGAAAAACAGATAATAGAATTCCCGACACGAATTACTTAAATCAATCACAAGTCTTTTTGCTGGTCCAACAGATTGAAAGATTCATCAGATTCATTGAGTTTCGTGATTACGTGTTACTGTTCGAGTTCTCTTATTATCCAGGAGTTCCGTCGAGACTTCGAAGTATCCGTCGAGTGGTCACGGGGCACGGTAGTCAGACACGTCAGACGGTTTTTGCACGCCTCGAAAGTTCGTGAATTCGGGACTGTTTTCGTTAGAATCGCTCTTGTCCGCGTCCATTGTCACGTCACGCACAAACTCTTCGTCTTATTCAGGATGAGGGGAAGGACAAGGGGAAGAGCAGAGGTGGGGGGAGTTTGTGAGAGAATAAGCCTGCAGTTGTGGACCACCCAAACGGGGTGCCGTCGAGAGACGTTTGGATCAACGCAAAAAAGTATGTCGATGTTCGCGACGTTTCTGGGGTTGGCATAACTCCGCGAGAATCGTGCGTAATACTCTCCTTCTCTCTCTCTCTCTCTTTTTCTCTCGAGTTCAAGCTATTTTCGGGTATACAGTCCGTGACGAGACCGAGCGAAGAAATCGAAGAAGCACTCTTATGGTGCGAGCGAACCGAGCCTGATACAGTCCTATTCCCCCTAAGCGACATTCCTTCGCAAATTCTTCGAATGTTCACGAGGAGTATCCGATACCGGTCGTGGATAATTGGCCAATCGGCTAAAACCTACCCAAATACATGTTCTCCTAAAAAAAAAAATAGAAAAAAAAATACATGTACCGAAAGATATCTAAGCAAAGAAAAGATAAATTCCTGGACAAAAGGCTACCATTGCGCCATGACGAAATGGATTATTCTACAGCGAGAACTGTGTCAGTCGTGAGTAGCCGTCGATAACGCGAAAGCCCGTAATCTTCATCGGTGTTGGCCCGATCAACCGCTGATTGTAACGCGTTCAACATTTTCCCTCACCTTCGGGAGGGATCGTTTCTGATACACCAAAGATTGCCACCGACCAGGGAATAAGAAAGATCGCGAGGAGGAGTGGGCAAAGCGGAACGTTTCTTCTTCGAGTATCTTGTGTGGTGCTTATGCTCGGTCGCTCGTTCATGCCTTTCCGCTTATATACATACGTGTGTATGTGTGTGTACCGCGTATATATATACGGAGAGGTGACTTTAAACGCGGGGCAATAAATTAACGGCGTTGGGTTACGCAAGGATCAAATGTCCCCCCGGAGTATGCCGGAGAGATTTATGGGTCTGCCTTCACTGGCGCGCGGGGCATGAAGGAACGAAACGAAACAGAGAACAGAACGTGTACAAGACCGTTCGCTTATTATAGGCTATAGTCGGTGCGCTGTGCGCTGCTGTGCTCTTTCTCTCTCTCTCTCTTATTGCTTGCTGCTCCTGCTGCGCTCTTTTCCTCCCCCCATCCCTCTCTCTAATATAGTTTGGCTCTCCTTGCTTTTTGCATCTCTCTCTCTCGCTCTGACTTCTTTGAAATAAGCAACATATACATAAAGGTAGCAACTGCCGCCACCGCCACTTCAGCCTCCACGGGCTCTACCGCGTTCTTCTCTGCCGCAGGACAAACGCACAGGACTTTACAGATTAACAGCTAGCCGGATGTTGTAACCCTTGGCTAATAAGGCTCGGGGTACCCTCTGCGCTGGACCACACGCCCCCCCCCTCTCCTCCTCGTCTCTCAGCTCGCACACTGAATCGCTGTGGGGCCCCAATTAAGCTACACTTTCCTAGACGCCACACCATCACCTCCAGGCTCTTTGATCCAACCTTGAAGAGAGCGTTTCTCGATTAGATACAGCCAACGAGAGCTCGAAGAGACCGGCGCGCACATTAATTTCGTTCCGAGATCCCTCGTTCTCTTTCACTCCTTTTTTTTTTCATTTCGCTCCTTCCTCTTGTTTTTTTTTTCGTTCTTCCACCACGTCGAACCTGCAGCCGACCCGCGGTTGCGAGGCTGGAAGAGAATTGACACACGAAAATTGGAGAATGAAGAATACCGGCATGAGAATTCTTCCGAATACGAAAAGATTGTAGAGGCAGCGCAGGGATTGAGGGTAAATATTTTTTCTTTTTGAGCGGGAGGGGGGATGCTTTCGAAGACGCAATGAATCAATTTTTTTGTTGATCTCTTTGGTCCCCTCGAGCAACCAAGGAGTCGACGGAGGGGAGGTGGATAACGGGAAACGGAGAAGGAAAAAATGAGGGGAGCGACTGTTCGCGTGTACTAGGAAGAACGATTGCGATGTTGGGGATCCGCACGTTCAAGAGACTCCCTCCATTGCTTCCTTTCATAGAGAAAGCCACGTGTATTTTTAGCGTGTTGGGATGATCTTTTTCCCTCCAGCTGAAAAAAGTCCCTTTCGAGCTACGACATTTTTTTTTCCCACCACACTTTCTTGCAACGGTGTGTGTTTTTTTTCTATTTTTCCTTCTCTGCCATTTCCGCCCTCTCTCTCTCGGCGTTTCGCTGCGCAGTCACGTAGCATTTTTACGGTCACTCACGAATACTTATTTGATAAAAATAAAAGTAGAAAAAACGCATTATACAATACTGAAATAATAGCTTGTAGGCCAAGGAGATTAATGAGTAATCTTGATGACGTTGAAGCCCGCGGGTGTGCATCAACCCTCTCAAATTAATTAGGAATATTAATGAGATGAGATTACAGCGGAGAAAATTTCTCATGATTTGGGAGGCGAGATCGTCGTTCCACCACAATCCAGATCTCTTGTCGAAACACCCGGTATGCTCTTGAAAACGAAGAAATCTTTAAGGTTTCTCGGATCTCTATCGTGTTTCACAAGTATGGACGGCTAAGGGAGGAAGGGAGGGAGGCGGGGGATTGCTCCGTCTATGGCGGACCTCAAAAGCAAACGCCGGTCCCGCGGAGATTCCGTGGATCATCCATCATCGTCAGACATCGTCCCTCCGCCTCCTACAGCTCTTAAAAGTAGCTACGAGCGGGTATACGGCTACAGAATCTCCCTCGCTCCTCCCTTTCAATTCTGTCCCTTTTTAACTCTCGCTGTTTCGTGCGCTTCCTCTCTTGGCGTCTATCGCCTCGTTCTATCGGCCCAAGTCTTACGATGTAAATCCTCTCTCTCTCTCTCTCTCTCTTGTTTTAGCCACCAACGCTACTCCGACATTTTCTATAAACCGGACCATCCCTTCCGTCCTCTTTTCATTTCGACGTACCCAAATCTGACACTCCGCCATCGCAATTTTCTCTCCAACGTCCTCGCCAGTATACTCGCTTGATGGATAAGGTTCCGAAATCCCTCTGCCCAACCGAGCTGAAATTTTTCACACACCTCTTTTTTTATAATCTAAGAGAAATTCCAAAAGGATTTTTGCTAATCAGCGATAGATTTTGTGATACCGAGTTTGAACAGTTATTTATTTTACTGCGCTCCTACTGCAAAAGGGAAATTTCGTAAACAAATTCGAACTGACGGAAACAAGCCCAAATAAACTTATGAAACTATAAGCTTTATAGATATAGTTATACTTAAAATTCGATATCTCAAAAGCTATTGTTAATCGCTAAAAATTCTTTTAGAATTTTTCGGAACCTTCCAAATTCAATATCCCGAAAAGTATTACGGTTCGTTAAAAATACTTTTCAGAGGTTGTCTTAAAATATGAAAAGAAAGGTCTGTGCAAACTTTCAGGTCGGTCGGAGAGGCAGAGAGTCGAGATTCGAAACCTCGACCCGCTTGATCGTACACGCGATACAGCGGTGCAACGAAAACGCTACTTTCCTTGCAGCCGCAATTTTAAAATACCCGATGCAGGTCCGGAGGTTGTTCAAGCAAGGCAGGAAGGACGTGCGAGAAATTCTGGGAGGCCTCCTCTTATTTGCACGAAAATCAAGCGAGAAATCTCCGCGGCGAGTGAGAAGGCGAATTAATTAATTCTCGGAGTTTTCGTGTAAGTGCGCGCATAGCGGACACACGGGGATCGCGGAATTCCAAGATCGCTTTGTAACGACGCCAAGAGGGAGACGAGTCACGTCTCGCCTCATCTTCATACGCGACACCATCCGCTTGACGTGTATTCACAAGCGTACACCGTGACACAGAATCAAAGCGTTCTCCAAACGATATTCGTTGTTCATTTTGAAAAGGATGAAACACGCGATTTTGCAAACGCAGAAATTGGGGGAGATCCCTAAATTCTGCCTTATTCCTTGAAGATATTGTTTTTGAGAACGTTTCGGTTGAGATTTTCAACCGAATTTGTATGATCTCCTAAACAAATATTCATTTGTCACATCATGTGTAAATTTGCTACGGGACTTCAAAATGCATGTAAGTTTCTATAGGAATTTCTTAGAAATACCCTTAGGAAGTCCTCATATACATTTAATTAGATTCTGGACTGTTCTCCATCAAACGCGACTTGAGAATTCTTATTACTGCCACTAACAAGATCTTTGTCAAGCACATGCCAAGACATTCGAATTTGACGTCAATTATTATCGAAAGTGAACAATTAACACTTCTAAATGTTGAGTTATTATTAAATTAGCGATTTGCATGACTAAATATGTACGACATGATTTAGACTTGCAAATCCTCAAATCAACATTTTACCCGGCGTTCCTACCAATAAAACTCTAAATAAATAATGAACGATAATGACAATGGGATAACGTTATGAGAAAGCAAACTTTTTATACATTTATTTAAGAGGATCATTTTCAACGCAGTTAAAATTTTTCCAATATGAGATTCATACTTAAATTTCGTATATTTATACTATTTTTAAAATTAAATCAAACGTTTAGAGTGTGTTTGACGAAGACATTAGTTAGGTGGATCCAATACGATGTATCCGAAAGTACGGCCAAATATGAGACTGATTCCTTCGACAATGTCTCCAAATCGAGGAAAGGGAATTTCAGCCCTTCGAAATGATAGTGTCAAGCTCGCAGTAAGATGGCGAATGCGTGTCGCAAATTCAAACAACTGCACCAGGTAACGCACTTATTAACAACCTGTATAAGCCTACGCGTCCGATCATAAATCTTTTCACGAAGGAGGATTGCAATTATTTCTCGCATATTAAAAGCTTCGTTGGTGTGCCGAACTTTTTCCACTCACGATTCTCTCACCCCCTCCCTTTCGCCGGAGCCCTTGAATTTTTCCTCGCCATAATCTATTTCTCGCTGGGAGATTCACCATGGAATAAATATAGCAGGTTTCTCACACGGGCGGAGCATCTACAAAGTGGACGCTCAGCATTCATCGATGCTTCTCGTGGTAAAACAACGACATTTAAAATCAGTATGCAATGGTGTACGTAGGAAGAAAGATCGATATCAAATTAAACGATGGCTACATTCATCCTGAATATATATTTTGTAATCCAATTTTCTCGGGGCATAAACGAGTACGGTCACTTTTCGAAGTAAGCGTTAAATTATTGCCTGTTAAGAGACAGTCTCGCGGGAACTCCCGTGATTAGAGGCGTAAACGATCACTGCAAACGTAATTAAGTTGACCGGTCGCCTCGAGACGCTCTCGCATTTGCGTTGTTGTTGTTTCTCTCAGTCGTTTTCTCGTCACAAAGTAGCATCGTCGCGAGACTCCTACTGATGGAAAATGATGAGGTCACGACTAGAGTTACGCGATAATTGCGCGGCATGGTACTGGAGCGACAGGCGAGACAGGATTACTTCCTCGTACGCCAAGAACGCCGGATTTTTAATTACAGCGTTGTTCATTGAAAAAAAAAAAAAAAAACATTGTTAAAAAAAAGTGGCCGCGATTCCCTGATCTCCAACGAGCTCGCAGGGCTTTCGGAGCAATCTCGGACTTTTTGGAGCATGAGTAATCGATTTTAGCGCGACTTCCTGTATTCATCAAAGTCACTTCGATCGAAATTCCTCAAGAAGCAGCGATTAAAGAAAAGAAAAAGGAAAGAAAAAAAATATGAACGACGGACAAGCGGAGCGAAAAACTCATTCTCTGACTTTGTCTTTTGTGTACACCGTGCGAGCGAGAGATCACAAGAGAGCAATCGGCGCAACGACACCGTGCTGTTTGACATATAGCTATATGGGAGACCATCCGTTCGACCGTTTCAATTTACTGAACGGACAGCTTAATGGATGCGAGTTCATAAAACATAAGGCTCTCCCGCGACTCGCGCGGAAAAAGAGAAGGGAAAAAATATATATGTAACTGGGATATTCATCATCGTCTTCTCGCGGACTCTTTCGGGCCCTAAGCGATTTATAACTTTTGTATATACGCTCCATGGACGCGCCAACCCCTAATACGTGTATTTCGATCTCTCGCGCGTCGACAAACTCGCCACCTGGCTCGCGAAAGGTTATGAATTCGCGAGGAGCTTGCCACATTTTCTTACAGGATCACATGTTAGGCCCCCAACGAGACTGCACGAATTTTTCTCCTTTGCCATATGCGAAAAAGACAGATATTACGAGGTAACGTCGTGGGGTTGACGCTTGCATCGTCGAAACGCAACGCGATTTCTTTTTATTCCTTATTTTCATTATTAGCGATGTTTACATATTGCACGATGACGTGGATCGTTAAATTAGAATCCTAAAAATGTTTGCGTGATTTTCGTACCAGAAACCAGCTAAAGGACCTTTGATAAAGTAAAAGAATATTGTGCTCGTCTACCAGTTATGCAAACTTCACCGTTACACGGGTACTATTTTAATTCCAAGTGAAGAATATTTGTGCAACAAAAACAATAACTTTTTACCACGAGATTTTATTATACAAAAATGACGGAGTCAATTTGGTGATGACGTTACATTCCGTTTTGGTTCGGAAATCAATTTGAAGCTTTCTATACTAGATTAGTAAGTTTTTCATCGAGTAGGATAAACGACCTAACAGGCTTTGAGTCGATAATTATTTTACTATTTCTCATAAGTTTTCAATGCAAAAATAGTGATCTTATTCGATCTAATTTCAAAAGCGTTTGGTGAAATATCTCGTCATTCCATACAAATTAATTGTTACTGTAGAATGCGTCAAAAAATTTGTCCAGTTCGTTTTTCTACAATTACGTTTTCAGAGAAAGATTGGAATGTTTTTACTTCGCAAAAATTGTTACGAATTCCTAGCAAATCCTGTGACCTACTCATGCCACACAAGAACGTCAGCGCCCAATGGAATCTCGCTGTTTTCGCCGATAAACACCCGTGACGAATGCATCCATATAAAACGCGAAATCCTGAATTATTCATGGACGGTATAGCTGGATTTAACTGCACCGGTTAGCTCTCTTTCTCGGTCTTCTCTCTTTCTCTCTTTCTCCCTCTTCCTCACTGTCTGTCTTGTTATGTGCATTGACGTTTTGCAATGCAAGTGTGCAGAAATCACTTGCTACGCGGATATACCGCGAGAGCATTGTGTGACATTGGCAAACTGCATTCACTCTCAGTTAGGAAAGTAATACCGAAAAAGAAGGCAAAAGTGAGATAATTGGAAAGAAACGAGAAGTATCATAAAGAATACCAATATATTATAAATATGTGTGTCAATTCCACGGCTCAACCTGATTGCGAAAGCTATCAACGTGACATTTTGAGGGTACGTTGATATTGTCGAGTGGACACCGTTTAATAAAGGCTTTTTTTCGAAATCCTTCTCGTAAGGGAATCAAATAGAAGGTGTGTGAGAATCCACATTTTTTAAAATTATATCCACGAAAATTCGTTTTCAGATTTTTTATTGAAAATTAAAAGTAATATGTCAACCCTTAAGGGATATTCCAACAACGCTGTGCAACAATGGGCTCAATTTTCTATTGTAATTCTGTCGTTAGATATAAAACAATTAAAATTGCTGCTCAGCTATAAATTCAGAATGTTGAATTTCAATATTTGAATAAAATCACTCCTCAAGGTGTCGTATTTCAATAATTCCGAGATCGACGCGGACGAAGTCGCGAGCGAAAGCTATGGTATACATATATTTAGCATGGTCGAAAACAGATGTTCGAGAGCCAGGAGGAACCATCACGTCGATAGGATCGAGCCGCCGCGCGCGAGTTGCGATAAACAGGATGGTACCGACATCTGTGAACCGGTCTGGAGACCTCGTTCACCTCTCACGAGAACACTGCGCGGATACGTGCAGAGTAACTACCGCTCGTGCACAACTATCACGGTTTCCCTTCCACTTCGACCGAGCACTCTTCCGCGCCAACCAAGAGCGATCACACGAGGCACCAAGGGAAAGAGGCTCTCACACGCGCGTCCAATTCCCGCAGGGATGCCTCCTCCACCAACAGTAGTGCACAGTTATCGGCCAATCTCTCTGGCTCATACGAGAGCTCCGCCGGAACGTTGACTATCAGCTTCCGAGCGCAACCGAGAGATGGTACGAGATGATCCGGACCAGCCCGCTGTCGAAGGATCTTATAAGGCCGTAAGAAACAAACGAAACGAAATGAACACCTTGAACGATCGCGAGCGTTTTATCAAAAGCAGATTGGGAAGAACGATGTCCCATGAGTATTGAAAATCAAGTTGCACGACTGGTGAGCAAGAACGAACTGACGTAAAATCCACTCTGGGGAAGGAAGTTGATGGCTTAGTCGAAGGACCGAGTAGGGAAAAAAGAGCAGTCTTATTGGCAATTCAGATCGTTCCGTAAGTTCCGTAGCAATATACTAGACGCAATATTTTTCCGTGTCCCGACAAACACCCAGTAATATCGAGACCCGGGGAGGTTGACGAAATAGGAGCAAAATCGACGGGGAGCCCATGCAGGAACCTGCACTTTTCGGTCCCCGTCTACCTGAGCCTATAACCGAGAATCCCGGAACACACCACGGGGGTGGAAGTGGAACGAACGTAAGTTACGACCGGGCCTATTATCACTTCGTTATAACCGTCATAAATCCTGGTCCGGTTACGTCGTCCACCGCCGATAGATACCTGTGTGCGACTCGTCTCACAGTCACCGAGGAAACGCGAAAGTACAGGGATCGAGTGGAGCCGTGACCAATGAGAAAATTTCCGCGTAGCCGAGGATACTCGCTTTCTGACCTTTTCGACAATTACTTCGTGGCTGCATCCCTAGACGAACGAAACGAGGCACTGAGCCTCTTTCGTTGTTCGTGATTCCACTTTGACGCACGGGCTAGTCCAATCACACCGATTCGCGGATTATGGAATCACGCACGTGAGCGGAATAATGTGCGAAGCTTTGCAGTTCTGCTGGATGAACAAAGATAGAGAACTGTAGAGACAGGGACGGATAGACGGACGTAGGATTCTCGTCGACAGGAGTATGAAACTCGAAGAGAGTCCACTTTCGTGTGGGGTCAACGCTGTCCATGTCCTCGTGGAGTGTCGGGCACTGTACCACGTATTACGTACGACACGCGGGGCTATAAAACGAGCTTCACGACTTTTATGGGTCCAGTTTGGCCCCTGGTGTAGCACACGTATATGTAGGTAAGCGGTGGTAAAACGCGTGGTGAAACTGGCGTGCTGGAGGCCAGCAGTGGAGAGGTCAGAAGCGGCAATAAATAACGTGGAATCGCCTCCTCCCCCTTACATACATACATACATATATATATATACACATGTATATGTATGTACCTCCAAAGACTCGGGGACATTCCGGCTGAACGTGGTCCGCGGCTGACTTCTTTCGCGTACACCACGAATCTGGTCTAGTTTGACACGAAGTCTCCCTTTCTCTCTGCCTCTTCATTTACCCATCTCTTTCGCTCTGTCATTGCGCGAACTCGTTGACCCTGGGATATACCTGAGACGAAGCAAGGAAGTTTTTTTTTCTTTTTTTTTCGAGAATTCTAGCTACCGCAGAAGCTCGCGAACCACTGTATTTAGAGATCAAAGAGTCACCGTGCGGACTTTCCCTAAATTGCGAGATCTAAAACTCTACATGAACGCAAGATCAACCTGCGCTCGTTAAATTTCCCTCACGTAAGAACTTGAAACCAGCGGTTTGTGACTGGATTGGCCGATGAACAACTGAGGTCGTGGAGAAACGTGCATAGCGGAATCCATTTCGTAGCATAATCGCCACCAGTCTGTATCAGATCTTTTGTGTCGATGCTTCGAGTTCTGTCCATTACGATTAGTTCTAATCAGGGCAAAGAACACCGGAGCTGAAGGGTCATGTAGGGATCGTCGATGTATGGGAAAAGTCCTCAATGATTAAGAAGGATCGAACAGAATGATTGACAAGAGCGAAACGCCACTTACCGAATTGACTCCTCATCCAGGGATAGAGAGGACTCGGTAGGTTCGCACTTGCAGCGCCCTGTGGGGTGCTCTGTTGCTGCTGTCCAAGCGGCGACGTGACGACACCTTGGTGCTGCTGTGGTTGTTGAGTCTGTTGGGGATGCATACCACCAGGTGGTTGTTGACTATTGGACTGTTGTTGCTGTTGCTGATACATCATGTGTTGCTGCTGTGCCTGCATAACCTGCTGATGTTGGGACTGTTGCTGATGGGGTGCCTGCTGTGCCTGCATGTGAGGATGTTGTGGGAGCATTTGATGATGCATTTGGGTATCGACGAGAGGTGGACTGTCCGGGCCGTCGAGGACGCTACTCTGATGATCGACCGCCGCCGCTTGGAGCTTACAGCTCGCGTAGACGATCGGTGTCGCGGAATGACCGTTCGGCGTTGGCGTGTGGCCCATGTGGGCCATACCGTTGCCGGGTGAGCTCGATCTGTAGCCCGCCAAACCGTCCATGCTCCCGTGATCCTGCTGTTGCTGATAGTACGCCGCGTTCCTGATGTCCATCCTGTCGTATGGTGGAAACCTCGGATATGGGATACCCTGCTGTCCTGCGCTAGCCCCGTAATGATGACCCGGTACACCCTGCCTGAGCATACTCGGATCGCAGGGATCGGTGCCCTGTTGGGGCTGTTGCTGCACGCTCTGACCCTGCTGTGGCACCTGTACCGCAGCCCCATAGTGCTGCTGGTGCTGATGGGGATGTTCAACCCCGCCATTGCGCAGGTCCGGGATATACGAATTCGCGAAGTACGAACTCATGCTACTGTTTCCACACTGTTATCACACTCGGTCTCCTTTTACGTGACGTTTTTCTTTGTCTTTCTTTTTCTCTCTGCCTTTTCTATTCTTTTTCACTGTTTCTAGCTACACTCGCTCATACAATTACGTTTATTTACGCTCGACTCTATCCACCCGTTGTATATTTCTTGCGTATTTCTGACCACTGCACTCCAAAGTTTAGCACCCACACACGAACACGATACACATCCACGTAACACAACACTCACACCACTGTTAATCGGCTTATTAATCCTTCGTATCCTTGTTTTTCTATACGTTGGCTCGTCGGATCACTGTCACACGTACATCGATTCAATCACCCTTTATCAACGCCTTTTTATCTCTATTACGTTCACTTGTCTCGCTCACGCGCACGCTTCGTGCTGGCGAAATTCATCTACATATATATATGTATATATATACATATACACATATATATAGATAGATAGATAGATATATATATAGATGTATATATAATCTTGAATCTCCTGTATATAATTATATATACCTATCACACTATATATGCCGGGATCACTCGATCATTCGAATTATCACACTAGCCTCACCACTGAACAGATTTACCGGTGCACTGTATTATAATGTATCGAAGCAAAGGGGCTCGTCCTACAAATTTGTAGACTCGCAGGAGAAGAGTCGCCTCGTCGTTTTCATTCGTCGATTACGTTTTTCTTTCTTTTTTATTGACGCTGTAATTTATACCCAAACGGCTCACCGATCACACGAGTTCTTCTCGATATTCTACAGTTAGACGGCCTCCTTCAAAATCCCTCAATGACCCTTTCCGGTGTTCCGTCCAGCTCGCTGACAACGCTACGCCGCACCTGCAAAAAGGAAACAACGCAAACGTCAGTTACTGATCCCCTCGCGTGTCAATTAGCATTATTCGCGTTTTCGTAACTGATAACGTCGTGCCGAAATCAATGTACATTTTGCAAAGTTACTATCGGCTGAAAAGGAGCCCGCGTAAGATCAACCACGGGGGAACAACTGGCAAGTTATACTCTCGAGATTGGTAAGGGAATGAGAGCATCGGGGCCCAGTAGGTTCACCGAGTGACAGACGGCGAGAGGTACACACGTGCTCGTCACGGTGACGGCCATCGCCCAGACGTTAAAACGTCGTCTTGCACCGGCTAACTCGGGGCTTGGTGTGGGCGGGCAGATCGTTAAATCTTCAAGAAAAGAGAGCAAAAAAAGAAAACAACATTCTGGTACCCATTAGCCTTAACATGGCCACCGTGGTGCTCCGACTCGTGACAGAAATTTAAATGCCCCGATTCGTTCGAAAATAAACGTTCCCCTCTATTACTTTGACAAAAGAGATACGCGTCATTTTTTTCTATTCGCCCGAGTAACATTCACGAATTCGTTCGTAGTTAAACATTTTGACCAAACGAATATCTCTCTTACGAATCGCGCGTCATCCAATCGGAACGAACGAATGTATAAATTTGATTGCGCATTCATTGAGTATACAGCATGCACGTGCGGGAGTATCGTCAAAGTGCCACGAGGATAGGGATGGATGAAATTTGAACGGAACGGAAATTACGGAGTCATGAATGAACAAGTGTTGAGAACACTTGGCGAGTGAACGAGCGTGCCAAAAGGGGTTGATTCATAGTGGCAAGCTCGTCGAGTACGACCGAGAGATCGTGGCTCGCAAATTAGGCGCTCCCGAAAAATCACGAAGAGTCGCGATGGAGAGGAGCGTCCAAACGGCGCGCCACGGTTCAGTCTTGAAAAATCGGTGCACCGCGTATCGGAGAAACGTGGAACCTTCTTGTGAAAAAGGTTCCCTCGTCTCGACTTGATCCGTTGATGGAACAACGACCTTCCCTACCGACTTTCACTCTTCCCCTTCTCGACCAACCAACGCAAAGTTACCCTACCGGCTCGCCCGAGATTAATATACTTTTAAAGCAGCAGCGACGCGTGTCGGAAGTATCCCGCTATTCATCAAACCCTGCACAGAAATAAAGGAACAACTGTAATATTCAGGATTGCACTGCTAGTTCTTCGTGTATACTATATGTTGCGATTGCTGTCGCACCCACTCGACCCCTCCAACCCTTCGATTTACATTTCACCTGCAGCCATTCGAAAATAAAAGTCTTCGAACTGGGGTTCTCTCATATATCTATTTCTCTCTCTCTCTCTCTCTCTCTCTCTCTCTCTCTCTCTCTCTCTTCCTCGTCGTTTTACTTTAGCTGGCAATTGCTTGGTAGGTCGTGTTGGATATCGAATGGAATATACGCGTGTGGCGTTGTTGCGGCCACGGTGGTGGCGTTCGAACCAGGAGGGTGCGAGAGGGTGGCAGCCAGCCCTTGGGAGTTCACGGTACACACGTGAACGCTCCGGCTGCTGCTGGGCTCGGGTCGGACCTGGGACGATCGCGATTAACATTCCGGCCGCTGGCTCACTGTTCGCGCGGCGCTTTCATTAATTCCAGCGTATTGATTCTCCGGATTGATGAATGGCCCCGCGATAGCGCTTCTATTCGCTCCGTGTACCCTGTATAAATTTTACCCAACCTCCCTTTCGAATCTCCCTCGCTCCTCCCTCGTCGCTGTGTGCTGGTCTTTCTCGCGTACTCCTCTTGCTCCATCCTTCCCCATCTCTAGTCTCACTCCTCCCTTCGCCCTTTTCCGCTCTTCTATTCTCTCCCCCATACATCCGCTATCTTTCTCTCGACATTCGAGTCTTAACTCTTGTCCAAGTTTTCGCACGAACACGTAAATGGGGAAAGACTCATCCGAGTTTGCTAGACGGGCGAATCGATGAGGCTCGTGTGCGGGGAAGAAGATCTTGAAATTTCAGTGAAACTCGCTCGACAAACGAACTTTCAAATAATTATTTTTATTGGTATAACAAAATATTTCTCTGTAGTCGAAAGCTTTCAATTTTTTAAATTTTTAATCTGTTTTCAAAGTTCTGTTAAATCGGTCGAATTTTGAAGACGGTGTGAGGTCATCGGTAATTCATATTTTAATTATTTCAATCATTGTGCTTAATAAAATAATAACGCACTTGATTAGCCTAGCTCTACTACTGGGAAAATTAGAAAAAATTACTCGTTCAAAATAAAATTGGAAATTAAGGTTCAACATAAGATGCCGAAATCGAAGATTGAAAAATATAACTAAAAATAACTGATACAAAAATGGTAAATATAATTAATTTTTATTCTGAATTTTACGCTGAAGTCAAATTTTATAGAAAAATAGAACACATTTTTCTAGTTTTACGGAGACATTCTTAACGAATTTAATTTTAATTTTAAGTAAATATATTTATTTCAAACATAGCCGAAGACTACATTTTAGAAAACTTAGAAAAAGCGAATCGACTTAAAATTTGGTGCACTTTTTCAGTGGAATAGCAGTTTCACCTTTTAGTCATCTTTATTTTAAAAAACTTTTCTTTTTGAATACTTATGAGCAACATGTCCGATTACTGTCATTTTTTCCTGAAAAATCGAGAACTTTTTATTTTCGATAAATAACTCCTACTTTGATAAATGACCTCCTTCTATTATTTTAATAAATAATAGAAAATATCATCTGTATATAGCTCGATAAGATCGCAACCAATGCTATCTCTTTAAAAAAAAACATTTTTTTCATATAATCGAATGGCTAAAATCACGTTGAACCAAGTCTGAAATTATTCAAGTCCTCATATTCCTTTGCATCATCATCAACAACTGCCTTACTGATTATTATATTTTTAAATGAAATTTGATCCACAGGTTGCATGTAAATACATTTTGTAAATATACGTAAAAATAAATCTCCAATTGTTTTTTCGTTCATTTTCCTTGTCCTTTCAAAATCGATTTTTCCAAATAATCCTGATAAAATAATTAAAATCGTCATAGAAACCTAACGTCCCAACAAAGAATTCGTAATAATAACATTTTTATTGTCAGAAATTGTTTACGATCCAGTATGGAGAGGAGCAATCGTCTGGTTATTGAAAAGTAGAAGGGTCGTTTCTCTTCGGTCACCGGGTATATGACGGACCCAACAAAGAGGCGACATCCTTCGGGAAATTCGTGAAACGTCTGGCCCATTCGAAGATTGAGCCGTGCCTCGTAACGCCGATAGATGGCAGCAGATATATAACGGGTGGCTTGGGAGCTCCGCATGTATATATAGATATACAAATATATCCCTACGTATTATGGGTTTTGGAGGGAAAAAACAGGGTGGAGCGTGGCTTGACAGCTGGGTGGGTTCGAGGCCAAGGTGATTGAGAAGAGGGTGGAGCGTCACGTGACGCCATCACAGTATATGGAACACGTGACGTCATGCTACTATGATGGCCTCTATTCATCAAAATGGCCTCACCATAGCGTCTCTTTGTTTCGATTTTCTCTCGGCTCTCTAGTGGAAACAGTCGTTTCCTCGACTTTACGGTTCTTATCAAAATTAAGCATCGTTCGAGATTCATCTCCGGCTCTGATCTACAAAATTTTACGCTCCGACCCCCCGCCGCTTCCACTAAATTATCACCATCCGTTAACACATCAAAATCAATATTCATGAGAAAAAATAATGTTCCTCTTGAATATTAATCGCACCGAGAATATCTCACGCGAAAAATTAAACGTTTAATGATGCGATAAGAGACTACGAAATCCAAATAAATTGACAAGCAAGTGAAATCGTTATCGAATCAGCGCTACGAAAACCTCCACCATATTTGCAATGGACTTCAATATTTTGTTTTTTTTCATCGGATAAATTACCGTAATTGTTCTAACGCACTAGAAACAATGATTAGTCTTTTTGAGCACGAATTAACTGGAGCGTTGAAGTTTGTTTTGGAAAATACGACGAAATTTAAGGTTTTAATTAATAAAAATTTGAAAAACACTAAAATTTTGAAATCCTGAGGAGTTCTTGGTAAAATCAGAATATGTGAATTATTTAAGAATTTTTCACAAAATCATTTAGTAGCTTTAAATTTATAAACGGAGTTTATAAACATTAACATTTGCAAAAAAAACGAAACTGCCAAAATGAAGAATGAAACGATTGAACAGGCTGCGTTGGGCCGTACATTTATAAGATTATTGAAACAATTATTTCAGTGGTGCATTGTCATGATGTAGACTTATGAATCTACCTTCACCCATTTGGGACTAAATTTCCAACCGTCTAATAATTTTGGTCTATTCAGTATATCCTTCAATCTTTGCAAGTACTCAAAATTATTTTCCCCGATTGATAATGCAAAATTCGTACAGTCACTTTTAGATATTGTTATTATTAATGTGCAAATTTAATTAAAAAACGCTTTGAATAAAAATAAAAATAAAGTAATAAAAATGAATTATCCAGTCATTAAATTAACTCTATGGAAATCTTAATCGGATCTGCAATCCACTTCAATATTGAGATCGCTTTCATCGAATAAATTACCATAACTGCTTCAACGCACTAACAACAACCATTAATCACTTTCAAACCGGAATAAATTATGATGTTGAATTTTGCCTCGTTGGAATGGAAGAAAATGAATTCGTTACAAAACATCAAATCTGCTTTCGCCGATTTTGGATAGAAAAATGACGGAATCTTTTCGGAGTATTGTTACAATAAATTTCTTTCGCTATGAAAACAAAAAATATGAAAAAAAGATTTCGATCATAACAACGAATAAATAATGAATGAGGCATCGAATCATTAAATTACTAAGTACTGAGTGAATCTTAATAAGATCTGCACTCGATTTGAATACAGTACATCGCTTTGAAAAAATGGATTAGAATAATTACTTTAACGCATTAGCAATGATTACCTATCAATAATTTACAAACGCAAACAAACCATGATATTGAAGTTGCATTGAAATTTAATTAAAATATATATTCAACAATTATCAAATTTCTATTCTATAATTGATGAGGTGAAAATCGCAAAATCCTACCTAAATAACTATTGCTATAAAAGCATAAATTAGCAAAAAAAGCTTTAATTAACGATAAAAATAAACGAATAAAAATTGATGAGGTGAAAATCGCAAAATCCTACCTAAATAACTATTGCTATAAAAGCATCAATTAGCAAAAAAAAAAGCTTTAATTAACGATAAAAATGAACGAACAAAAATGAGCAATAAAAATGCTCCCGATGCAGTCTTTCATGATAAACCCGGAGCAATTACACGATCTATCAAATTTTTATCATACTTATCCTCCGTACTCCGAACTCTTTTCTCCATTCAATGAAAACGAAGCGTTTAATTTCCACTAATGGGAGCGATCCTTGATGAACGATGGCGGCATTATCTTCGCGCCGTTCGCATCAACGAACGACGCGAGCTCGTTTTATCGAGACTCGACGAGTGCGTTGTAAGATTCGGAATTTGCGGAAACGAGATTGGTCCGAACGAGAGAAAGATCGATGGGCCGGTACGGTGTATGCGCGGTATTGGCACATATATGTAATATAAACGCGTAACGCCACGTAAACGCGTTTGCGAGTGTATAAGCGCGGAACAACGCCGATAAGATAAACGACTCGGCGTCGCGAACAGCTGGGTCCCTAAACTCCATTGGGCCATAAATGGCTCTTGGATGTGACAGTTATGGGACGGGAAACTCGTGCCGGTGGCCGTTGGCACGCCGTAAAACAGTCATAAACTAAGCACGTCGTAAAGCAAATTAAAAGCACACCGGCACCACGATGACCCCTTCAACGACCACTAAAAAGTTACGCACACAATTATAAGAGCGTAAACGAGATGGGGAAGAGAGAAAGAGGGAGAGAGAAAGAGAGACAGACAGAAACGATGAGCAAGTGTAAATACATTTGCCAAGCTAATGTTTGGGTTATCCGAATGGATTATTTGGTTTAAGCTGATCCCGGTGGTCCTACTAAATTTATGGGAAAAGACAAAGACTACAGTGATGATCCTAGACGAAACGACGACCTTGTCAAAGCCACTATCAAAACTGTGCAAGTGATTTTGTTTCATCGTAAATCTCTCGTCTTGAATAGAAGAAAAAAGGGGAAGAGAGAGAGAGAGGGAAATGAGATGATAATGATCATGATGATGATGATGATATTAATCCATTATTGTGCATTAGGGACTCCAGGCTTTCGATTCACCTATCAATATAAACAAGCTGGCTAAAATGTGTGTTTTGTATGTATGTGTGTGTGCAATCGCGGATCGGCGAAAGGACGTCGCTGATCCTACGAGAGCAGGCATATGGTTGGGAAATTAGCATAATCGAGAAAGCCGAGAGATGAGAAGAGCGCAACGGAGAGAACCAGTTTGCAAGGACGTGCGCTTAAAAAGAGAGAATCTATCACCGTCTCTCTTCCATCTCCCTTACCGCTCTCTCTCTCTCTCTCACTCTATCTTTCTCTCTTTCTCCCTTTTGAGCGGTTTTCGTTCTTTCTCTCATTCTTTTGCCGATACCGAGGGAGAAAGAGTGCAGTGATCACACGAAGGCAAGAAAGAGTGGCGTTTTAAATGCAACATCCGACGACCCAAGAGACGCACACTTTGTTATGCCCTTTTTTTCCTCTCTCTCTCATTCTTGTTCTCTCTGTGCTTTGCTCTCTTTCTTGATCTTTTTTCCTTGCTTGCTATTTCTCTCTCTCTCTCCCTTGCTTTCTTTCTTATTCTCGTTCTTATTCTCTCTCTCTCTCTCTCTCTCTCTCTCTCTCTCTCTCTGTCTGTCTGTCTGTCTTATATATTGTATTGTCTTTGTCTTGTCTGTCTATTGATATTGTCTTTTAAGCGTAGACTGCATGAGCATCTGATGTTATCGGAGCGAGGTGAAGTGGCATGAAATTGTAAGGAGCCAAATAAATAAATAAATATATGAATAAATACAATAATAAAACTTTCAAAATAAATATATGTAAATGGAAACATTAATATTAATCTAAGCTAAGTGCTTGGTTGAGTTGAAGACGTTCTTTCTTTTTTTGTTACTATTTCTTAAGCCGCATTATTCCCGTTTTTAGGTTATTTTTCATTTTTTAATTTTGTTTTCTTTTCTACCCTAAGTTGTAATATCTAGTTGTAAGTATTAAGATTAGTTACATAGTTTTTTGCTGTTAATAATAAGTTTATATATTCTTGTGTTGTATATTCATTTTTGCCCGAATAGTATTCTAGGGCATATTAAATCAATCAATCAATCAATCAATCTCTGTAGGTTGTTATTATTAAAATTGTTGTCTGTAGGTTGGTTCTCTGTGTAGGTTGTTATTCTTAAAATTATTATTTATATTTTTACTTTTATTGTATACATTTATTATACTATTTTATTATAGAATTATTATTTTAATTGTATTGTTGAGTTTTCTCATGTATTATTATTTTATTGGACTTGGTTTTTTTCGTTGCTTAGTTCTTAGTCGTTATTATTAATTGCAATGTGTATCATTATTATTATTTATGTTTTTATTTTGTTATTATTTTTGTATATTGCACCGTATTGCCCGAAAGTTTTACTGGGGCATATTAAAATCTATCATCATCATCATCTCTCTTGCTTCCTTTTTTATTCTCGTTCATATTCTCTCTCTCTCTCTCTCTTCCTTATTCTCTCTCTTGATCTTTCTCTCTCGCTCTCTCTTTCCCTCGCCCCTAGTCTTTTATTTTTATTCTTCTCGGGTACCGTCGGGTGCATCCGTAATTCCCTTTCGCGCGAGAATCAGCTGAGAGAGCTGAGTACGTTCAGAAAGCGTGTATTCAGAGCACGCGGAGATTTTTCACAGAACGCGAGATACCGCTGATCTCTCATGTATGCAAGAAAGCCGAAACAGGTTTGACGAGGAGTAAATGCTATGCTTTGAAAATCGATAAACCATTCTCGATCCTACTATATAGAGATACGTATGCGATCGATATTGAATCTCGATGTAAATGACTTCCTCGAGATATGGAGTGCGCGATGAATCGTCAATTAAGATTTTCGGCCTCAACAAAGTTTCCTGGAATATATTCTCCAGGGGATGTGAGTACGGAAAAGCAAAAAGATACGTCGATTAAATTTCTTCGCCTTTTTGGTCACGGATGTTTCTTTGCTTTGACATTCGCTCGACGGAGGTAGGATTTGCTTGGAAATATTGCCCGGTTCATGATAGCTATTGAACTTTCCCTCGTTTTAACCCAATAATTTTTTTTCTCGTTGGAATTTGTTTTATCAGATCAAACCGAAGATAAACTTTTACAAATTCCTATTTATGACGAACAATTTAACTCTATCGACAATTATATCGAATAACGATAAAAATGGAGACGATACACAAGAAACAGGATTTCCGCTGCGACGGAAACGTGCAATCTTGAACGGCATATCGACCGATCTATTTTGTCAACACTTTTCATTCCACCCTCGAGTGAATTGATTTCAAACGAATTTGACTTTAAGAATTAATACTAAATAATTTATACCACTTCGAAAATTATTAATTCTGTGTTGAAAATACACAAATGGAATAAAAATATTATATTTAATTAGAGAAGAATACTATATTAATTATTAAATTAATACTATATTAAAATAATAAAAAACTGTTTGAAAATGTATATTTTTCGAAATAGGCGTAAATCTTGATAATAATCCATTCAATTATTGCTGTTAAAGCGATGGATTCAATTATTACTTTTTTAATTTGATACTTTTGTAAATAATAATTATTTTTTATTGTATACAAAAGAATTCATTTTAGAAAGTTAAAAACCATCAATTATCGTTTAGAAAAGTAGAAACTAAATTATTTTTCATAGTGAGGAGTCGTGCTCTTCGTGCTATCCGTATTCCGGTACGACGAATCCCATCGATATACAGTCACCCCTTTCACACACTGCTAAATCTTCCCCGTATAAAGCTCTGTGCTATATGTATGCAAGATAGCTCGCTGACCCTTGAACTTCCGGCCCGTTTTCCCGCACTTCGCTCCACACATATACGGATAATACGTGAGGTTATATGTACAGTTGGTGTACACGTGAACGAAGATAGGAGTATACAAGATTGCTCTGTGATACAAGTGTGTTATTAAATACGACGACCTTTTGCCTCTCCCTTCAGCCTCCGTCCCATCTCACTCGCATTTCTCTCGAGAGACTCGCCGTAAAGTTTTTCGCCCCTCAAAATAATAATCCCTGCACGAGTTTTCACTTTTCGCTCCGGCAAATATGAATTTTTATTCCGCGTGGCTCTAAAGCTTGAAATCATCTCCGCATACCGTTCCTAATTTTTTAATTGTGTTTCGTGCGCAATACTTTTTCGAACTTTTCGCTTTCGGAGAATAACATTCTCGAGACATGTTTCAAATTAACGCTGTAATTATTTTATGAACGAATCGATGAAAAAAATCAAATTTTATTTGTAATTAAATAAAATTGAAGAAAAAGAATAAAAACGATTTATTGGCATCAACTTAGTAGTTCAAGTTATTTTGTTTGGCAGAGTAGCGAAGATCGTCAAACTTCAACAAGCACTTTCATTAAGACCTAAATACACAAAACGAAAAGTTTACTCGAATTACGTCAATTATTATTTTACAGCGAATAAAAAGTATATTCTATTGAAATAATATTGAAGTAAAAAAGCACTGAACTGCTTCTAAGAGAGAATTCTAATCAAGTGAAATTCCGTTAGGCATTACTGGATGGAATGTCTGGTAAAAAGTTAGTCCAAAGTGGGGGCATTGTTGATCAATTAGACTGGATCATGTCGTACATATTTAGGTAACATCTGTTTTTACCACTAAATTATTAACTGAAAAATTCCAAAATAATTCATCTATTACTATTGTATCAAGAATTATCATTCTCCAAATTTGTAATAATTTCGCCATTTTTTAAATATCCTTCCAGCAATACTTTAAAAGAAACATAAAATTCCCTCGAACATTAAACCAAATTCTATTGGGCCGTTATCAAAACCAAATGTGATTAAATTCGAAAAAACAATTTCTCTCTGCTCTCTGATAGAAATGATGATATTTTAATAGAAACTTTCTCGAGGCTATCGAACGCCCCCCCTTCTTTCCGCCTATCCCTTCGTCTCAACGTAACCTCGTTGCAAGCCCGTTCCGAAAATTCTACACGGGCAAATACACGTACAAACAGTGGCCGATTCGCAAAGCTTTCGGGAAGTCGAGCGTTGTGAAAACGATAAGAGCTCACCGGAAGCGAACTCTGATATAACTTGTTCATCCCCGAACACGCGAAGGGACGATCGTGTAGCCGACGCAAACACACGCGTATACACCCACACAGACGCGTACATGGACAGCGAATTATCAGAGGATCGGATTAACGAATCGGAGTGTGCTCCTGTACCGCGAGCGCGAGAGAAATTGCGCACGCGGATTCGTATTTTTAAGGGATGCGATGCGTCCGGGTATTTCGAGGACACGAACTGAATTCAACGATTCTCGGAGACGTATACGAAACCCTGTGGGATTTGTAGAAAGAAGAAGTGTCCAGAAATCGATGCTGAGAAACAACTCGAAGATCGAAGAGAAAGTTTACGGGGGTGGGGGTTGAACCTTTTTTGCGTAACTTTTGCACCGCGGGACGTCCGACACCTTTTTCAAAATCGACCAAAATAGGGAAAGAAAAATCGGAGAAATCCAGACGAAGGTCGAAAGGAAAAAAAAAAGGGCCAGCCGGCGCATCCTCTCGGTCCTGCGGGATCCTACAGCCGGCGAAATCGACCCTCAAAACTTTCACATTTTTTCCTTCCCTCTATGCATACCTAGACGCAAACGCGCACAAATGGAGAAGAAAACGGAATCCAACCTTTATTTTTTTTTGTTTCCAGAATTTCGACCTGAGATCCCCGCGAAATTTGGGACGGACCGCTTTCACCTCACGCGCGCTTGCATACGCAATAGTCGGGCTGCCGGTGCGGAACGATAGAACGAAATATCGTCGGAGGGTCAGTCGCCCCGTAAAACCTGGATCGAGCGAACGAAATTGCACGCGGTCGGACTCCGAAAGCTCTTTCAGCCGGTTTACCTGTACGTAGTGCGCGATTCTGTACCGATACGTGGAAAGGTACGTCGTTGAAGTCGTTAAAGTTTTGAGTTTTGAGTCTACACGGAGAACGCTCACGAGGATAGATCGACTGTTGAGATTGTCCTTTGACGGGCTCCGCGAATTAAAAACTTGATCCGGGATAACCGGTGTAAGAAACCACAATTGTAGGGTACTCTTGATTCCTTGAACTTCAAACTACCTCGAGACGATGGAAATTGTTTCTATGGAATCATGTACCTATATGACAAATACTCATGAATTTTTTATTTTTTATTTTTATTGATCGCTTTAATTGAGGCTCAGATTCACCAGGAAGATTTGGTGGAGCGAAACTACAGATTTTTTATAATTCTCTTCTCTTCACGGATTTTACTCGAATAAAATAAAATATTCAACATCGATGTTCCATGTAAGTGGAAAATATACAATTTGTAAACATTGTTCTGGAGAATTGTCAACAAATGCAAATTTGGAAAATAATGAAAATGGAATACGGAAAAATAAAATGGTGCATCGAAACGATGCAAAATTGTTTTTTTGAGAAAAATTAAAATTCATTCAACAATTGAAATTTCTATAGAGATTGTGGAATGGTCATGGTAAGATTATAGAATTTTATAATAATTATACGCGATACTAGCGTAATTAACTATATTCTATATGACTCTAGTGAAATTAATTGTAACTTACATAATTCTAGTAAATTTAATTATAATCCATGCAATTCTGCCATAATTAATTATAATTCTAATTTTCCGCATTGTTCAGCAGATCTTTGCCAAGCAGCCCTAGGGAGCAATATTCTGTCTGAAGAGTTTTGTGTCCTCAAACTTCGCCATTGAAAAATCCAGGTAACATGATAATCAAGAACCCAAATTGCGAACTGAACATTCCGCTGTTGGTCTGCATATTGAGTTGGAAGATCCAAAGTTTCAAAGACGTTTTCCTACGTATCTCCTAATCATTTTGAGTCGTTCGTCTCCAGCAGCCGCGATGAAATCAACTAAGAATTAAATATTGATTTTACCTGTTCAAACAACATTTTTTTGAAACTTCAAAGTATTTGTCTGAAACGAGCAATTCTGAGATAATTTTTAATAATTCCGAATATGCTGAACGATGATTCACGGCGGAGAAAAGGCAGAAACAAAAAGGGCCTTAGTTATTTTCCGTAGAGTTTGGAAGGTTTCAACACCGCGACGTCATACTCGCCGTTGTGATGCATTTTTACACAAGGATCATTTATAATTCACGCGTATGTGGGTGACTTTCCTGGAGATTGAGATTACAGTACGGACCTGGGTAACAGCCAGAGCAGAGGACGTACACGTATTTCTCGCCCCTTTTCACCCGCAATCCCGCATCACGTGATATTAAACTTTGCCTATTACCAGCCCTAATTGAGATACTTTCTCCGCCTGTGGGCTTCGGCATGGTTCACGCTCACACACGCTCCGTTATAATTTATACAAAGACCGAGAGTTATAAAATTGTTCATTCGAGTCCCCCGACCCCTAATGTTTCATGGAAGTTCGAAGCTTTCAGAAATATTGGTTACAGGTAAATCCGAAGGTACGTTCATTTACCCGGCGTCCTATTGGGGATGATAAATCAAATAGTTTAGCGAATGCCAGCCTAAATCCGTAAATAACAGATCTCGTGATCGCACTTTTGCCCAACGCGATTCCGGCAATGGCATATCACGAGTGTTTAGCTACGGGTAGCCGTAACTTTCATTTAGTCGCAGGAAAATACATATGACGTTGAAGTATGCATTGTTGGACTGCAAAGATATTTTTTTATTTTCTTCAGTTTTTCTCTTTTATTGTTATTGAAAGTTTTTTTCACAAATCGAGGGTGATAAAATATACAGAAACATTTGAGTTTAGACTTTAGACAGTTTAAGCTAATACTGAATGGACAGTCAAGCAAAAAGTTCGTTAAAAATCGGGAAATTGTAAATTTACAAATGTAGATCATGTCATGCATGTTTAGCATTATATGCAGCTTATTTAATAATAAATCGATTCTTGAAAATGTTAAGTCTACGCGTTCAATTGAAGTGAAATTCGATGATATTGGATATGTTTAATTAACGGTCATTAATGACTATATTATCAGTAATTGATCATAAACTCAATATAGAGTGTAATTATATATGAGGCATTCCATACCGATTCAACCTGGGTTTGACACGTCACCTCTCCGATTTGACCCGCTATTTTTTATGTTATTGTACTATCTCAGGCATTCGAGAATTTTTTCAGATTTTTTCGGAACGATTTGACTTCACAATATTTTTTATAAACAAAAAATTGACGCCCAAATTTAAAAATCGGATAAAAATCACGAAAATACTGTGTCACATATGAAACACTGTGAACGTTGAATAAAAGTTCAATGCTCTTTTCCGATTTTCAAATTCGGGCGTTAATTTTTTGTATATAAAACATATTGATAAGTCCAATCATTACGAAAAATTCTGAAGAAATTGTCGAGTGTCAGAGATGTGATAATATAATAACATTAACATGTCAGAGTGTTTCAGAGATAGTACAATAACATAAAAAGTCACGGGTCAAATCGCAGAGGTGACGTATAGATTACATTTGGTATTCGGATATTTCCAAGACGGTTCAAAAGATACATCAGTTCACTTCGTTACCCAAGAAAAACTTCCAATACTAGTAGACTTCCAATACAGTACTAATGAAAATGATCTATTGTCTCACGACCATCGATGCGCGATCGAGTAGCGCGAACTATTTACCGAGGCTCAGGAAACATTGACTGATTGCGCCAAACTGCCAAATTTTATCAAAACTGCGAAGAAGAACATTAGCTATCAAAGTAGGAGATCCAAGTGATTGGCATCACCGAAGGTCGATAATGACGTTTCAGGGAAAGACGGACCGTTATCCGTTGTAGCAACGAAGGGCAAAGAAGACGCGAAAGTGGAGCGAAGGGAAGCTCGTGTGTGTCGAGGCGAGCAAAGTAACGAATGGAGACAGGAAGCGGGGTGAACGTTCGAGGGGGACGAAGAAGAGGAAGAAGTAAGAGCGAGAGGATGATCAAGCCGAAGCGGTGAATGAGCAACAGTGACTGTTTCAAAGGGTTAACGAAACGTAAAAGGGTGAAGAGGGCAAGCAGGACAAAGGGCCATGTGGGCTAGTGAGAGACGCTCGAAACTTTTGACGCTGCGACGTAAATCAACGCGAGCGCGAATATCCGCGTCTCCACCGCGTACCTTGTCGCCCATCCGCAAAATAAGCAGCCTCGAAAATTTCGGGCTGTCACGAGGCGGCGAACGCGAACGAAAGAATATTTATCGCGACCACAAAATTCTCTCGGTGCGATCGTTCGCGTGGTGTGTCGTCCTCCACGTGCCGACCCGACTATAACCAGAGGAGCAGACCCAACACGCTTGCCGTATGTCTTTCAGTCTGCCAGATACGAGCGAGCGTATGTGGCGAGTTAAAAAACATAGACGAACAACGCCGTACACCCGACATGCAGAAGGGAAGAGGGAGTGCAAATAGAGATTCGTTCTCTATTCGAGAGAACGCTTTTGGCTATTAGCCTGAAGACTAGAAATAATTGCCGCGACGAGTTACGAAGCTACGCCCTTTTTAGCCCTTTTCGTAGGCGAGTACTATCGATGCGCGTATATACATGCGCGCATGCGTACACACTCGCACGGTTTTATACGTGGACGTAAAGCCCCGTCAATTAAAAACGTTAAATTGCAATCGCTGACGCTTGACGAGGACTCGCGTAGAGTCTTAGCCATACCGCGTGTACACGCTTTATAGGACGTACCCTAACGCAGCCAGTTCGTGACTTACTCACTAAAAAAGCCGAGCGCCAATTAAACGCTAATTAAATCCGTGTCTCCTACATTACGAAAGATCACGAACGAGAGCGTCCAGGTGTAGAAATTAAAATAAGATCTTTTCGTCGAAGCGAATAAAAAATTCTATACCACGAGCTCTTATCACTCATCACCTATCTCTTGGTTTTTATTCGTCTCCGGAGAAAATTTCACTGCGCTAATGGTCTATCAGTTTAATTAATTATTTCAAAAGTGTAACTCGTTAAAACGCGGAAATGGAAGAAATATGACTTGTTTTTTTTTTTTTTTGATGATGGTCTCGTGGCTGTCAATTAGAAAAAAAATTGAGCGCGCTTGTAGTAGGAATAAACGGGAATGTAAATGATTGTTTGCTCGTGCTGGCTTAATGAAAACAGAACATCGAGAGAAATGGGCAAATTAAGCGTGGTTTAATTGAGTTTAATGGATGTTTGTTTTAGAGCAATTATATTTTTATTGACTCCTACCGATGTGATGATTGAACTTCTACGAATGGTTATGTTCCTAACGTGCCTGAAATTTCAAGTAAACTTTCTATTGGCTGGTGATGTCGAAGAGATAGTTTTATTCCTCTCGGACTTCAACACATCAGTGATCGACTGAATAATTCATTGGATGGATGTGTTTAATCCGTGGATAAAATTTAGTTGTTGATTCGGATTTGAAATTACCACTTCAGATTAAAGATTCGTGGCAGTCAAATTTAGAGAAAATATTATCAATGTCAATCATAAAAAAATCATGATTCAGACCTCAGTAAACACATCAAATAAAAAATACTACGTGACATAGGGAAAAACAGGTTATTCGGGACTAATAGATCCAAGCATGAATATCATTACCCCATCAACGTTAAAATTCATGCCGTGAGAATGACAAATTATAATAAAGTGATATCTGTGAAAAAAATTTTTTTTTTTTAAATGCAAAAATTTCTATTCAACTTTCATAAATTTTTACTACAGTCATGAACCTACAGGAATTTCCTTTCCTAATTGTATTCAATTGAAACATTCGATTTAAATAAAAATATCTGGCAAATAATAAATGAAGCGAACGCAACATTTTTTTGTATTTTTATTACAATACATAAGTCCAACAAAAATGTATTAAAGAAACTTTTCCCACCTATGACTATTAATAGAAAAAATATTTTTAAAATTAATCATGCTATCTTACTAAGTTTACTAAAACATCTATTGAATTTCATAAATTAGTATTGTAATACAATCATATCCATAAAATATCCCAGTCAATTTCAATTAATTGAAAAATATGCCTGAAAGAAAAATGTAATTCTATTTAAAGTAAAAAAGTTGAACACTGCGAAATCGAAGTAAATCGTTATTAATCGCAGATAATTTCTCCCGCTCAGTACTCTCTCTCTCTAAATAAGCGTACATCAAAGAATCCTTCCCTTTTTCGTTCCAACAATGGAAGCGCAATATCTCCATCGATGCAACAACCGTGCCAGGAGAATTTGAATAATCATGCAGAACAGTTTCACCGGCAAAGTGATGTAATCAAATAAATCGGCATAACAAAACGCAGGAGATTGTAAAAGTTCAAGTCAAACAATGACTGCAGTAAATTTCGTGTGAAGTACATGCACCAGTTAAATGCTACTTAGTTTTACTGCGCATTAAACCGCGAGGAACAAGATAAATAAAATCACGAGGGAATTCTTGTGAAATGGTTAAAATGGTGGGGAAAAAAGGCACGCACGAGATCGCGATGCGCGTAACTCTATGCAAATATGTAAACTCGTGTACGTGTGTGGCCTCGTGTACGATTCGAAGTATGCGCAGCCGAGAGAATCTACGTGGAGCGTCGAAGCGAAATTTAAAAATACACAGATACAAATATAATTCCATAGCAGTGGTAGATATCAAGCCACGATAATCATGTAAATATTCACCATAATACGAGGGATCGGTACATTTAGCGCAGCTCTTCGTGCGCGCTACGCGAACTGCAAAATCGCTACCGTTATTCCCACCATTCTTTTTTTTTACCTTTCGTACATCGATCTCCTACACCTTTTTATCCATTTTTCTCAGCCGGATTAATGTGAAAACGGTCCACTTGTTGATTATTTTATTTTTTCCCACAGGCCATCAATCAGATCACTGTACGTAGTGAGTAAGTGTGCGCACTCTCTTTATCACCCAAAAGAGCCATGAATAGTTAGCGATTAACTGCAACCAGTTAAACGCCCCCTTGAATACAGAACTAGGTCGGATAATCAAAAGCGGAGCGACGCGCAACGTTTATATATATTTTTTTCATTAAAAACAAAAACGACAATGGACGACCCAAAGTAGATTTTTTTTGTGACCGCAAAGAGTGCGAAGAAGTGGAAACGCGGAAAGTGTACGCATGCGTGCACTTCCCAATGCTCATATTTCAAGATTAAATAAATTTGTTCTATACAAACTTGGTGAATGATGGTTTATTGATAACGTTGATTTCAAAGTTGATGATCTCGTTAATCGAGATTTTATATAGAATGATTATCTATCCAGAGGGTATATAAGAATTTTTTAGATAATTTGCTTACTTTATTCTAAATCAATTTATGAGATCATTTATATTTATGATTTTCAAAACTGCGCTTATATTTCCGGTACTCGTCCACTTACTCCACAGAAGTAGGTACGGTTATATGCAAAACGAGTCAAGTCACCGCATTATGAATTATCGTAATGAATTCTTTTTTTTCTAATAAACGTAACGATTTTCTGTGAAGTTTCTTATGTTTATAATTACTTGAATAAACGCCGTATCTGATGAGTATGGTTTTATTATCAAATCATTCAACTTTAAAACCTGATGATCCGTCAATTTGCAAAGTGCGTACATTTGAACCAAGCGACTCGAAGGTAAGCGGTTGAAAGGCTTCACACGTGTCGTCCTCCTACACCCAAACTACATCCCGGTTTTCCCAGGACGGAAGTAAAAATGTCCCGGTTCGTAAAACACGTGAATATCGCGTGAAGAAGAGTTGCCAAGTAGGGTCTGACGAAAATTAGACTGAGCTGAGATTGGACATCGATAGTCCGATCTCCGCGGCGATCGTCCTATCTTATAAACCCGTACCCACGCATGTGCGTTCCCATTCGAATGATGTACCAACGAGGTACACTTTCGAAGTTTCGAATTCCCCGAATTATTCGTAATTGGCAGCGGTTCGGGTAAACGCGCGTGTCCCGGCTGCTCGTTCCCGCCAGCTGGATCAGGTGCACGATCGAAGAGGGTATTACGTGAAATTTTATGACGGTAGAGGAGTCAAGGTGCGGGCGTGTGTGTGTGTGCGTCAAAGACCGAGGTAGGCCTGAATGAAATAAAAATGAGGAAACGCTCGCCTGATGGACTCGAATAAAATCATCAGTGGAACTAAAGTCTCACAAAATATATAGACAATTTGACTTTTCCGTCCGAGGACTTGTCGAAAGATCGCAGATATTCGTGTGTGTGTATATATATATTTAATCTTTGTGATAACGACTACCGGGATCGTAAAAAACGAATATTCAGAGAAGCCGACGAAAAAAATGCTATGTGTTAATTAGTGACGAGTTAGCCGTTCGTAAGCACTCGCATGAAGATCACGTGGTAGATCACGTTTGGACGTCCTCGAGAACTCTCGGATAATAAAAAAATTCACCGGTATTATTGACGGATAAGATTTGATCCTCGCGTTCTCCAAGCGAAACGGCAGCCCTTCAAAAAAGTTTTTTTCTCCGTGGTAAGGGAGTGCTGATCGCAGGGAGATTTTGAAAAAGATCCGAAGAAAAACAGAGCGTTATGTTAAAGCTACCGTGGCTCGATAACAAGCGGAAACACTTAACGCTAGCGCGATTAATCAATTGCTTTTTTTTTAATCCGATCGAAAAGCGGCAATTAACAAGTTAAAAAATGCATACGATCGTTGAACAACGCTTTTTTTTTAATGATTCTTGACGGACTTGTTGGTACACGTGGGTGGTATGTGTGCATAACTATATAAATCGAGTAGACTTTCAACTCGGTTTTTTAAATTTTCAGCACGCAATGCTCAGCACACACAGCACTTCGAGAAGTATAACGGATCATACCAATACACCGGAAGAATTCCACCAGTGCATGACTAATAAACGTACCCCGCGATAATTGCACGAGAAGCACAAGATGGCTCGACACACGGCTCCGATATCTAAACGTTAACACCCTGAACTAACTGATAGTTCGTTCGAACGTAAAAAAAAGAAATCTCTGAAAAGTCCTTCGGTGTAACCGTGCGCATTGGGTAAGTGTGCGCAAGCTCTTTATCTTCGAACAATTCGAGGATGGAAGGCGGTTTAATGCAGGAAGTTACACACGCCTGAGTGAAAAATTAGTTTTGATAATCAAAAGCGACATGATAGGCGACGTTAGTATTTTTTTAAATAAAAGAACTAAAATAGACGATCCCAAGATAGATTTTCATGCCACCACGAAGAGTGCCACGCTTAAGCTTGAATTAAAACTGAGGCGAGTTAATTTTATTCGTATCAAGAATTAATTCCAAATGACTGACCAGTAAAAACTTAGACATTATATTCGGTGTTGGTAAACTTATGGACATCCATTTTCGATTTGTCTTACGAGGATAAGTGTGGGTATGCGTATATTGATCAGCGGTCATCTTTCGTGAAGAGCTTTACGCACAGCATTGTGCGTAATTATTTAGAGTTACTTCTTAATTCGATAATTACTTGAATAAATTCCCCACTTAACTACTACAGTTTTATTATTGTAACCCTGATCTTTCAAACCTAACGACCCTTTAAAACGCAAAGTAACTCGAATGACCTAATACCCAGAGCCTAGTCGTAGTTACTTCAAACACAAACGTCTACCTCAGTATACAAAATATTCGTTGCTCTTCATCACCTGAGTATTCATCCAGTCGTTAATAATCGATATAAAAATTCACTTACAGAATCAGTTTAGAAACCGAACGATTTCTACTCGTCGAGCTTTTGCCCTTCTCTCGTAATGGAAAGACGAGATCGGGAGGTTGAAGAACGAGGGGAAACCGGGATGCCGGAAGCTCTAGATCAGAACTCATGGCAGCTGCCCTTTCCGGTCTCTCGGCATCTCCTACGTGCGTTACCACATTTCTAGCCAAGGGATGGACGAACAACAACGAAAAATCGACGAAGTTTCGGCAGGACCGAAAAGAAGCGACCGCGCGTGAGATCGCTCAGAGGAAGGAACGTGGACTCTTGCTGTGCACTCAGTGCGTATATATGCACACTTCTGTGTGTGTGTGCAATAAGTTGGCGCGTGAAGCGCGTGAGAATGGAGATACAGAAGCGCGATACGGAAAGGGAAAATGCAGTAGAGAGAAGCAAAGAGACGAGAAGAGGACGTCGTCGGAGGGAAGCGAGGAACGGCCATGTTATTGGACGGCTGGGTCGCGTTCTAACGTTTCGCATAGGGTAGGGGCAGTTTGACAACTTGACAAGAGCACAAAGGCTCGATTCTCGGCGTGTGCTCTCGGAGGCCACCCCGAGACGCGGGGACCAAGGGAAAAAGGGAGGAGAAATCCGCAAAGGACGAGAAGGACGAGAGAGAAAGGAGGCGTCGCGACGCTCCGTGGAAGGGTGAGTTAGGGGAGGGTGAGTGGGGAAAGTATACAAGGGAGGAAAGCGCCAGTTCCGAATCCGCTCAAAGCCTGGGCAGGGCCGTGAACAAAGGGGGTTGCAGCTTTATTCGTGAAAGATACGTGTATGTGCCTATGTACAAGTATATATGTATATATATGGACCCTCCCTTCCATATACCAATTTCATTTCCATCGCTTCGTACACATCCGTGAACTTCGATGAATTTATAATGGAGGCTGATAATTCATCGATTTTCTCTTTACCCACCAAACGATGGATGATAAATATGTATAGTTTTCCTTTTTTTAACTAAGTACATTATTATTGTTCGATTTATCATCGCGTGATTTGACGGAATGCTCGGTGGTTTGGGATGTAAGCACAGTGGGTACGAACGGGGAAAAGATTCGTTAGGCACATGTGCCTGCTTTGAGGATTGTAGTTGGACGTTTTTTTAACGGCTGGTTAAACTTGCATGGGAAAGATCCTTTTGGAGGTTTTTTAATATTGTGTTCTTGATTTGTGAACCCCAAAGGATTATCGGGAATGGTGTCAAATTAACAATTGGAGTTTATTTTGATTGAATAGGAATATGGGTTTTGCTTGTTAGCTTATTTGTAAATCGAGTTTGAGAAAGTATCGGTGGGATTGCCGGACTGAATTGTTTGGAAGCCAACCGGATATTAACTGTTTTCAGCGCCTTGCCTTGGATTCTTGATTCTCTAGCAATTCGTGCTGAATTTATAAAAGTACGATTCTTCATGAGCTCATGGTGAAAAACGATTTCCTCGTTGGTGATATCATTTAAGCGGTAGCATTACTCTTGTCCAAGAAAAAAAAACTATGGCTTGGTACGTCGTTTTTCGCATTACCGAATATTTATCGGAACACAAACTCTACAAAAGCCACTGGTGTATTTTTAAAAACGTCTGTTTCGAATTTCTAACCAAAAACATTGAAAAATGAAAATAATCAAAAAATAATGTTGCATTCCAATAATCCAGAAGGAAAAAATATAAATAAAAAATTCGAAATAATTAATGCTACGTATCAACAAACGAAAATTTAATACACCATTTTCTTGTTCAGGCTTTGACAATTTTAAGGAATTACGCTACCGTTAATGTTTGAAAACGAAGTTTAACACTGAGCCTCTCACATTCAAAAAATTGTTCAAGATATTATTTATAATTGCTTCAATTATTGGCATCTCCAAATAAAATTTGGCGCACAGCTTTGTTAATGCAAATATAAATAAATATCCAATGGATTGTGCAATCAGCTTACTTATTGCGTCAAAATAATGATCGTGTGAAATCCTGATTTTCGGACGGTCACAGCAACCTAATCCGTGAAGTCCAATTGGCTACTATGTGGACGGTCGTCAATGTCGCGTGTCTCCAAAACCACATTCCCCTATATAAATATACAAGAGGTAATTCTGTGCCACCGAGCGTTTTGCAACACGCGCATTATCGTGTGTATCGTAATGTACCGCGAACACAATTTACCAGCAATTGCCAGGAGCGGGCGGGAGCCTTGATTTATCGCGTTCTAAAATACCCCTCGCCCGGGGATCGCGTTAAAAGCCCTTTTCGACTCAACGGGTCTCGATTATTGCCGATAGTTCATTCAATTCCCGATCGTAGATTGAATTCGATCGAACAATACAGCTCGACCGTACAGAGATTTATACGGATGGTGTAGACTCGAATGAAAAGACAGAGAACGAGATTTTTCCTATGGACAATTGGATTCGCGAATAAAAAATATATTCCTTTGATGAAACAAACAATGGATCATATCCTGACGGCACGTATCACACCTTTTACACCGTTCTCGTTGATATAATCGCGGTCGAACCATCGCGACATTGTATTTCGGAAAATATTGAGGAAAAGTGGCTTGAAAGAGAAAAAAAAATGTGAAGAAAAATGTGTGTCAGCCTGGCGAGCCTGACGAAATATACGTATTCTCGAGAGGCATGAATCATTATTTTTTCATCGCGAGCGCTGACAGCCGGTAACTCATCGGTTCTTTTGTTTGTCGCTTGTAATACACCGTTTTGTTTTTTTTTTCCTCAGTTTATTCCTTTTCGTCCGAGAAACGGAGCGATACCTATCAACGTTTGCTTGAGGTAACGAAATTAAAACACGCGGTACATATATGTATATAAATACACACACGCGCGGGGACGAACACATTCGAATGACAAATTGACGAATTGGGACGAGGCTCGTTCGAGACGCGGCGCGCGCTCGTCGCAACATCATTCAGACAAACCAGTTTAACCAGAACGTCAAAATTCAATTCCAAGGAAAACCGCGCTTCGTGCCGCAAGGATTCAACGTGAAAAACAAAACTGGCATGGACAACGATATTGCGCGTACGTGAGGATGCGAGAATATCGCGCGCGCAAGCTTCTCCATTTAAAAGAAAAAGAAACAAAAGAAGAAAAAAAACACAGCAGGCAAAAAACTGGACAAACGCGTTTTTCACAGTTGCGCTAAACACTGGAGGTCCGAGATGGTGGCAGCATTGATACGCAGGATAAACATCATCGCATTCACGGATTAATCAACGTTGACGACGCGTCGATCATCATTTGTCAATGATCAATAATTTGCCGATCGAGAAATCGATGTGAATCCTTTCGGATCTTCGGTATGATACTGCATGGATCATTTCTAAGGCGACAAAACTCCAGTCGTGTTTCACCCTCTTTAGGGTTGCATGCAAGCAGTGATCAGGCAAATTACCGGCTATTGTCGCAATCGAGTACGAGAGCGAGAGAAACACGTAATTACAGATCTTATGAATAATGTGAGTCATCACCAAGGTATACCGAGTATAGACGGATGAGAAAGGCAGTTTATTTTCTCCCTTTAGGTTCGCGGTTCCGCCCTGTTCATATCCGGCACACATCCGAGTAAACTTTCAACCCCTCTGAGCCATGCGAGGGCAACCCCTCTTTCGAAAAGTCCTTCTCCTCGCTCCCAACCCCTCTTCCTCGTCCGTAGTACACTCTCTTTTGTTCGATCTAATATTAGGAACGAACCTCCTCGCTCGCCTACGTACGAGACGTCATTCCCCTTCTAGCTTGTGTTGTATATTTAAAGAGGAGAATGAGAGACTGAAACGCGGCAAAAAATCGAGCGAAAGACGGAGAAGGAGAAAGTCAAACAAAGAACGTAAAGCAGAGCCTAGTTGCTGTTTCTGTAGCCCTGTCGCGGTATTCCTTCACGGTATTTGGTATACAATCCTGTAGGGTAGAGAACGAGGGATGAGGGGAAAACGAGGAAACCTCCAGTAAATCAGAAACGCAGCGAAGCATCTTCGACTCTCTCGCTCGAGTCGACGCGCGATGATGGCGTTTTATAAATTTACATCATATCTATACACCGTTCGCTGAAACAGGATCATGCTCAGGACCGTATATTCAGTGGGAAATTGCGTTCTCCGGTTTTCACGCTTATCTCAAAAATGCGAAAATCCTCGCGAAACATCGTTCGTCTTTCATATTGAGTGTAAGGATTAAAATGGTGGAAACACTCGATAATGGAAAATCTCTTATATGATACAACCCAGGGAATCACAAAAATATAATTTCACCAGCGGAAATATAATTTCACCAAATTGTTCTCGTCGATTCCAAAACGTTTGAAGCGAAGCAAAAGTTGTGACCACGTGACATATCAGAGCGAGAGAGCTGAAATTGTTTAACCGAGATTATTGTTTGCTTAACTCAAATGTTTAACTCAATTGTTTAACTCAAAAATGAAACATTTTTAACGGTAAATAAAACAGCCAACCTCTGCGTCTATAAATTCTTCAAAACTTGAAGCTTCGATTGATTAAAAGAATTGGAACCGTCCATGAGAAAATTAATTTCGAAAATTTTGAAAATTACGTGGATCTTCTAAGTGTCCTTAAAAACCCTCGCAATCGAAACCCAAACCAGAAACGCTTCTGTCCCCGCTTTTCCCACCCTCTTTTCCCTCTTTCCGTACCTTCCTGACGAATGCCATTTTTTTTCCTTCAGCCATTGAACGACTCGCTGTTTTATCGGGGCATTTACGAAAGCGAAGAAAAAAAAAAAGAAACAGAAGACCACTTATCTCCGGTGTGCACATTCGTAGATTGTATGCAACTTATACCCCGTCACATAAATTATTCATCGTATACAAATTATAAATAAGACCCTCGGCATACGCGATATCTTGGAACGCTGACTGACTCGTTTTCCCACGAAAAAAAAAGAATTTCTGCAGAAAAAAAAACCTCGTGTCGACAATTGCAGCGGTCGATTCTCGTGTCTTATCGACACTTTTTTTTCGACAATTTCGTCATCGTTTGAGAATGCCGGAAAAGTAACACGGAAGAGAGGAACGGCAGCTGCGGACACGAAGAGGGAAGTAGAGAAAGGGTAACGATAGTTGGAGGAAGAGCGAGACAGGCGGAGAATGGAGAACGCTCGCTGGGCATTATTATGCAAGACGACTATGTTATCTGGCGGGTAATGAAGTGACCCGTTGTCCTTCGCTACCAGGTTCCCGGTGGGGCAACACCGGTATCCCCTGTGGTCGTCCGGCACACTCCAGCTTTTCGTTCACACATTTACAAACGTATACACGTACGAGAGAAGCGTTTCGTATACAGGTAAACGTTTATAGTCACTGACGAACAGAAGGGCGTTAAAAACGAAACTCGACACAGAAATTCATTCAATCCGGGCCTTTTTTTGGATCAGCATTGGACACGTTACTCTCGCGGTTGCCCGGACTCGCCAAAGCCCGTCCCGGCCTGGCTCAGTCCCCCGTTACGTATATACGTATACGTCACATCACACATGCATGCCAGGTATGTATCGAGGTATACGCGAGAGGCGAGACGCACGAGGGCAGCGTCAGACGAGATGCCGATTCCAGATTATCTCGCGGGGGTGTCGCACTTAGCGGGACATTTGTCTCTCGGCCTTACTCGTTTCCTCGCTCGTTCTTTCGTCATGAAAAAAGAAATAAAAAGGGAAAAGAAAAAACGGACAACCGCGCTGAATTTGTACGAGGTTGCAGTTTCGATGGATCTTGGAGATGAGGGCGCGTGGCGCGAAACCGAAGTAGCGGAAAATTCGCATCGTGGCGAGCGATCTTTTTTTTTTGTATTTCTTATTAACTCAGTTTTATCGTTAGCACGAATGTTCTTCGATAGGAACGAATTGGGATTTTTGAGAATGGTTATTCTGGCTTTTCAGAAAAAATGGTGTAATTTTAGAAAAAATCTGAAGATAGCTGTATGTAAACGTTCATGTCGTTGAGACTGGATTCCGGATTTCCTGATGGAGGGTAATGTTTAAGTTTATTTCGTAGGATCACAATGATTTATTTTTAACTTATTTTGATCGGTATATGAAGGTTTTTTTTGGTAATTACAGTTGTACATTTTTATGAATAAAAATTGAAAAAGTTTGAGAGTTTCTAGCGACGAGAATGTGCGAAAAAATTGAGTGACTGCAATGAAATGTTTTTTTCATTTCTTGTTTTCATTATTACGAAAATGATATATTTTTAGGGTCCATTGTTAAAAGAAAATCCTACAAAAAATTCGAGTAATATTCGCGGCTCTAATCTATACAAATAAATTCGTAAAAGAATATTTTTTTTTTATTCAAAAGAATTTTTTTTATTCAAAAGAGAATATTCGAATTTTCAAGAGATTCAATTTCAAGAGATTTCAATTTCGAATTCAAAAGAGAATATTCGAATTTTTGAAGGATTTTAATTTAACAATGGACCAGGTCAATCTAAAAATATATAATTTTCTTTTAATTCAAAAGAATGATTTTCGTTGCGTTCCAACAATGTAAACTTCGCCTCCTTCAATTTCACTTGTTGATCGCACTCGTTTGCATTTACAATAGTACGTGAAACATCAGTAGCGCGTAATAAAAACGGACTTTGGTGGTGTCTTTTGCACAAAGCCGAATCAATTTTATCCCAATAATGATTCCGCCATTATCATCGCACGAGAAAATAATTTTATTTTTGCTTTCGCAGAAATTTCTCTTTGAAATTTTCAGCACTGCAATATAACAGGACAATAAATAAGTAAAGAATAAAAAAATCATAAAAACAAAGAAAATCCGTTGCTTTTTCGATTTCGTTTTTTTTTCTCTTATAATCCAAAGTTCCCTCAGTGCTTCAAAAACTCACCACAAATATGCGACATACCTGTCTCTTCCACGTGGCCCTTGCCCATGATATTTCGCGAACACGTGTCCCTGTTCGTTAATTTTTCTGTTACATATATAGATTTTTATTCAGTGGGGAACTCGACGTTTAGGCCTGTGATCGACAGCAAAGCGTAAACGCGATGTTACGATATCGCGTGTAGTATACACGCGTCATGTGGACGCAAACCCGTGGTCACCTCGGGGCTTGCTCGCTATCAACTAATTAACATTCAACGTATATATACCGGGACACTTTGGCGTACATCACCGCGGAACTTAACGTTGGTTCAAGATAAAAGCACAAACGCGGTATGGGTCGACTCACTGAGTTTGTTTATTTTTTATTATTATTATTGTTACCGTTACTATTATTTTTAATCTCGATATTATGGTTATTTGGTTTTTCAACGTTTACTCGTTTCGTCGTGTTTTTTTATTCACGCTCACGGTGTATACCCGTTGCTGCCTCGTATCGGCGATTACAACGGCAAAGTGGCCAATTATATTAACACGGGAGAGCCAGCCTCGCTGGTTGTGGCACGATCGCTCGACGCGAAAAGCTTTAGACGAAAGGTAGGAAGATGAAGAGAGTCAAGGAGAGAGAGGGAGAGAGAGAAAGCGAGAAAACGACTGCGCAAACAATGCCAATTACATGTACACAGGTGTCGATTCGTCGCTATCCACCGATCGCGCGAGGTCGTCATCGTTGATGACGGGTCTGACACTCGCGGCCGAAACGCTCTTACACGTCTTTTTCTTCCGCCACCTTTTCTCCACTTATCGACGAAAGGGTAAAAAAAAGGTGTCGAGAATACGGCACGAAAATTCCAGTCGAACGAGTGAAGAAATGAGAAGAAAAAAAAAACGAAAAGAACAAAATAATTGTGTTTCCATTGACAAGAAGTCTCGGAAGATGCATCGGCCCTACATAGGGGGGAGAAGAAATCGAGAATTTCCAATCACCTTGAATCGAGACACTTTCCTCGATCTTTCGTATCCATCGATCCGTTCGCACCTTCGTATCGTGATTACAGCGCGAACTTTTTCACCGACGAGAACAAAAACCCAAAAAACAAAAGTACTTTGGGTTTGGACACCGACACGTTCACTTTTCCGTTCCAATTCGCCATCGAAACGTCATTTCTCGATCGGAGGAAAAAAAAATAAAACAAAAAGAAAATAAATAAATAAAACATGCGCGAAACGCGGAGGAAAAAAAAGCTCGTCAGTTCGAAAGGTGTGCGAGGCAGGAGCGCGCGCGATTCGCGGTCGCGTGTACTTCGTGAGCGTCGAGACGCCGATTCGACGCAGCCAGCGCGACCCCGTGTGTCAGGAGCTTCTGACTCTCTCTCCCGGTGGAGTTGCAGACAGAAACGGAGCTCTCTCTACGCCGATATGACGCTCGGAGCTGTACGAGGTAGTAGACGGAAAGCACACACACGCGCGCACGTATACTAAAACACCCATACGGAGAAAACCGAGTGAACGAAGGGAAACGAGAGAAACGGAGTGCCGAAGAGACAGAGAGGGAGCACAACGAGCGGGAAAGCAAAAGCGTGATCGAAGGAAGGACCGGGAGCGGAAGAGGGAGGGAGAAGAGCTGAGCCGAGAGAAGAGAGAGAGAGAGAAGGTTGGGGAAAGAAAGAAGAGGAGGGACCTATGAGCCAATACTTCTGTACAGATTTGTACCTTCCACCAACACGTCGATAAATCGATGCCTATCAACGTCTGACTACGTGTATGGTTTTCGTACACCCCTTGTGTGTGCAAATCAGAAAAAGTGATTTTCAAACATTCGACATCGGAGACAGAATCATCTCGAAGTTTGCATCTTTCCTATGCAACGGAAATTATTCATCTTTATCGTGTTTGTATTCTCATTAATCAATTTTTCAATATCACCTGAAATGCAACGGCAATTATTTTTTTATTTTCTCGTTGTTATGGTTTTACCAGTTTTCTGATTTTTCCTCAACTTTCGTGGCATATTTTAAGAAGAATTTATGAAAATCCATAATTATCGTAGAGTGACTATGGTGATAAAATACCGAAGCACTAAAAGAATTCGATCGCGTTCCAATGATGCAAGCTCCGAGCCTTCTGTACAGATTACGAATTTTGCACCAACGCGTCGATAATTCGATACCTCTAAATGTCTGCTCACATGTACTATTTTTTATGCATCCCTCGTGTATACATATCGAGAGAAGTGATTCCGAAGAATTCAGCATCGCAACCATAACCGTATCGAAGTTCGTATCGGTGCTTGATTATTTTCGTATCTTCATTTTCACAAGCAGCCATCCTGATTCACTCGCGTTCCAATAAGAATTCTCTTTTTTTCCAGTCGTTCGTTCTCATCATCCCGCAGCATTTCCACTCTCCCTTCGTCTTTCGCAACTCCTTTTTCCGACGATTTGAAAAAATCCATCATTCTCACCATCTACACTCGCCAAAAAAAAAACAGAATCAAACTGAAAAAAAAATCCATTGCGTTCCAATGATGCAAGCTTCGGAACCATACATTCATCCTGATCACCAAAATCAATGTAACGACAAAAATCACAAAAAACGTTCGAATGTTCTTAAAATAGCCAAACGTCCTGCAAATTAAAAATATCCAGTTTGTGCCTGTATTTGTGTCTTTATGTGTCAGTACGTACATACTCGTGTCGTCCTAGTGGTTTTCGATGTATTCACTCACAGTGACAGGGATGAATGCATCCGCACGCACACTCTTGCGTCCCCCCCCCCCCCCCCCCCCCCCCCCCCCCCCCCCCCCCCCCCCCCCCCCCCCCCCCCCCCCGGGTCGGGCGGGGGACCCGCGGGGGATACGTAGAGTAGGCGAGTGCGCCAGCGTGAATGTGTGCAGAGAGCCGTATCCTCCCGTCGGGGCGGCCGAGAGCGCGCGGTTATACAGAACCGCCGGACGAAAGCGTCGAGCTGTCAGCGCACCCCAACCCAAAGCCTCGATTCCGGCGGAGCCAAACCTCCCTTTTCTACACGGGGAATGGGCGCAACCCCCTAACCCTGGCGCGGTAAGAGGACCGAGCGATGGCTTCGGCAACAGCACAAAACCGGCACGACCAGAAGCAACCCCCCGTGGGCACACACGCCACGTCCCTTCCTCGTCCCTTCTACTCCGGTGTCCATTTCGCTCCTGTCTCTCCCTCGCTCGAGCCCCATTTTCAACGTCCCCTTACTCCTCCTCTTCTTCGCGAAGCGGCCTTGTGAATTTTCAGAAGAGGGGAAGGCAAGGGGGAGGGGTAGAGCGAGGAAGGAGAAATAAAAAAAATGGAGTAAAACACGAGGACGATTTTTTCATCCGCTTCGATATATTTTGTGGATTTTGGTAGATTTTCAAATGGAAAGGTAGGAAGTGGTAAGTTTGGGAAATCAAAGGGCTTCCTGGATGGAAGTTGTAGGAATCGTATTGGATCGACGTCTTTCGTACTTTCTGATTGGGAACCAATGGCTCCGGCCATTGGACTCTCGTAAAACGTCATAATTGTACCTTTGGTTCTAATTGAGATTCTCCAGTGGTTAACAGCGGGGGGAATCTAATTCGAATTTTAGAGGATGCGAATACGGCCTAGTAGAATCTAAAATCGTTCTTGATGGATTTTTAAATCTGTGCAGTGATTTTTTAAATACAAATTAAGGGATATGGAAAATGAGTAGATCTTCAAAGTATTCCTATTTCATTTTAACCCTATGATTCTTCAAGTGGGTACCACAAATCTCATACTTTTAGTGAGAAATGCTAAAATCATTGTGCTTCGTTCGATCGCATTTATCACAGAAAATATTCTTTGTTTCCCACAGACACTCTGCAGTCCTAGGGTTGAAAAACTAAGTAATCATTTCAAAAGGATACTTTGAAAAATATTATTGGGTATCTTAAAAATAAGAGTTTTTTATTGATTGGCTTTACCATTGGCGTATTATTAAAACACGAATACATGAAGCGTGTAGACTACCCATCTGCAATCCGCGCGTTTTTTCGTGACTTTTTACATATATTGCATTCGAATGGGATAAGAATTCGCGCATAATGTTAAACAGAGTATAGTGTAGAATGAAATCGACTCCCAATGTGAACTTTCTATCCTTATCAGATGTCAATCAGGATCTGGAAAACCCTATAGACTTCGTGAAAAATTTGTGCTTAGACTATGATGGGGGTTTGTTATTGCCGTTTAATTAATTCCAATTTGACGAACTTTTATAATCTTTGAACATCAACCGAGACGTAGATGTCTCAGGAATGTCTTCTGACTCTATTCCCGAAAACTTTGGTCAGGAGTCATGTTGATGGAATAAAAAACACAACAGGAACTGCCCCCATGGCGATTGTAGCATCTCCAGGGTGTCAAATAGCCCGCAGCATCCGAGAATGCATTCTGATCTCGTCCGTTGTTGTACTTCTTGTTCCGTTCGAGGGACTCAACTCTGCTTCGTGTTTTTACGTGTACATGTACCTACGCATCCCTGCATGTGCGGGGTAGCGTGTATTCCTACCGAGCAAAAAGACGCGTGGGTGTCGCACTGCCAAAATTGTGGAAAGATCTATGGCCCTCGCAGGGAGGCTGTCCTTGGACACGAAGGGCAAAAAAAGCTGGGGTATATAGACGCGATGACGAGGCAAAAAAAACACACGAGGCGGAACGAATAGGGGCAGAAAAAAATTTTCGTCGTAACGCCACGGGGGTGTATCCAATTCCCTCTGGAAATAGAGAGCTGAAGGCCGTTAAAAAAACCGAAGTCAACTTTAAGTTTTTTTTTCTACCGGAGCCATCTATCCATGATCTTGAATAAAAGATGTCGTCGAGTTCGCTCAAAATTGATGTCATTTTAAAAAATGCTTTTTTTCTTCTTGATTCATAATTTAATCTGGAGTAGGATATACAAAGTACATTTTATTCAGCATTTTTGGTATGATTTTCGGCAAGGTAGAGTTGAAAGATTTTTTTACGGTCTTTACAAGATGGTATATCGACATTGCATTTTTTAAATTAATCTGTGAGCGATTAAATTTATTTAATACATCGTGAAAGAGATTATACGAACTTCGGGGGCCAGTCTGATGGGCATTTTGTTTCATTATCAATAGAACCATTATTTTATTTTTAGTCATGAAATTATTATCGTAATTATTTTTGGTAAGAAATTACTCATTGTCGTTGTAACTAAAAGCAGTAGTAATAGTTTATTAACATTCACAAGTGAATCTCAACGTCATATTTTTATATTAGTGTACTGATAACAATGGGCCATCGACCTTGGTCCTTGCTCCCAATTGTAGTTATTAAAAAGGAAATTCCATTATCTCAATTGGTCACGTCATTTCTTAAGATTATAAATATCGAGTCAGCATTTTTTCTACATCCGGAACATTCGTCAACTTCCGAAAGGCGTTTCGCGAGCCCAAGCAATACAATTTCATTAATAAGGCAGATCCATTTAACGAATTACTTTTTTTTCATCTCTGTTCATTCCGAAAGTCGCCAATTGCGACATCCAACAAATAACAAGTCCAGTATTACGAAAATCTGCCGGTTCGCCCGCAGTGTGTCTCGTTCGCCAGTTTTTCCAGTGGGCGTGTAAGTCGTTCGTTGCGTTTCGGTGTTTTTTTTTTGCTCTCCCTCGTCTTTTCTCGTTTCCCCCAAAAAGGAAAATGGTCCGCGAAGGGCGCGTTTCCATGGGTGTGTAAAATGTGTATCCGCGCGCGCGTGCGTTTCACGGGTGTTTCTTGAGGGAACGTAGCATATGCCTGATGACTCTATCCAATCGGACTGAAGCAGAATTTCTCATCCTCATTTCGTTCCCTTCGATGATCGGCTCGAGGACGCTTCGTTCCTCGTGGGCGCGGGAGAGCGTTGCGCGCTTGCCGCATAGCCCACAAATGTGTATCTATGTGTGTATTCTTGATCGACACTGAGAGAGAGAAAGAGAGAGAGAGAGAAAGAGTGTACACGGAACTTGGCTGGGAAAGGGAAAGAATAAACGCCGATCGTACAAAACGAAGGATGGAGAAAAGGCCAACGTGAGAGGGAGAGAAGCGCCTATGATTTATGGCGGCCATTACGATCTCGATAATTATATGCTGCCCCATAACCGCCCCCTCCTCTACGGTGTGGGCCAGTCGCACGAAGAGAGCCCCGGACTTTGTCGAACGAGAGAGAGAGAGAGAGAAAGAGAAAACTCCATGTATATACATTGAAGTAGAAGTACACGTGGTGTTCATGTGGTTGTAATGGTATAGATGATATCCTGTAGTTCGCCGGCTTGCATGCGCTCGCAAACCTCGCGCTTGCCGGCTTGCCGCCCAACGGCCACGCGGTTCTCTTTTTTTTAGCCTCTTTTCACTGCGTTTTATTATTATTATTTTTTTTTTAATAATTCCTTGCTTTTTTCAGTACCGCGCGTGCAGCAGGAGAGCGCACAGGAAGGGCTCGTGAACTCTTCGCGCACCATCGGCGACTCGTACGCCATTCGCGTTCACCATGATTACTTCGATCCATCGAGCTCGCACGTAAGGCACACGAAGGCACCTGCATATACGTGTGTCCGTGAGTGTATTCAGGGTACACGAGCAAAGGGTACACCGTAAAGTTACTCACGATACTTTCCAATCCCAACGATCCATCCGATACCAATCTGACGGGGGATATGTATACGGTTGTAACGTAGCCACGAATTATCGCGTTACTTTTCAAGTGTATTCGTTCGTTTATATACCCGTATGTGTATAAAAGTACGCAGGTGTGTACGTGGAGGCAGAAAGATCGGAACGTTCGAGTGTTTCGCCGTGCGTCAAAATTTAATTCGTATTTAGGGGTTGCTCGAGGGATAAATGATGGCGAAGATCGATCATGGTGGAAATGAAATAAAAATGCCAGTTACATCGGGCGTTTCTCGCGAGGGAGGTAGGAGGAGGCGATCATCGCTCTGATAAAGAACAAAAAACAATGACTTTTGCTCCTCCAGAGCTGAAATCGAGGGTGTGTGTATGGGAAAGAGAGAGCGAGAGAAAGACTTGTTTCGAGGTGTGTACGTATAGAACGGAAGACTCGTGGAAATCTCCACCCTCGTACAAGCGAGAGCGACGGCACGCTCATAAATATTGCAGCGAGAATCCCTCAGATAGAGAGTCGGAGTGGTGGAAGCATCAAGAGAGAGAAACAGAGGAGAGGAGAGAGATAGAGAAAGTAGCGTAGAAAATAAACGCAGCAGCCGTGCTACTCCCTGTGGGCCACTTATTAGGACGAATCTTCCGTGGAACCCCAATCATCTAAGTATTTCTTAACGACGTCCATTTCTTTCGATGCAATTACCAGCCCTGGAGCATCCAAATATTTCAAGCTGCGTGCCAAGCAAAACTCTTCATTTTGGATACCTACAAAAAATCCTTGTACGTTTAACTGGGGTATGTCAATGTAGGTCGATTGGATGACTGAATGTCAAAGCAAATTTTTAAAAAAGTTGTTTCATGATTGATTGCCACATTGCCCACAATCCAATACTAAAGGTTCTGTCAAGCTGAATTTTGCGAGGCAACGGAAATTGATTTTGTTCATTAAACAAATTCTTGTCTCGCACTTCCAGGCTATGAAAATCGCTCAAATATTCTATCGGTATCCTCATCACAAAACAAGATTTGAATTAGTAAAAAAATTAATAATCTGAAATAATAAAAGAAAATAATAAAAACAATTTTTTTATCGCATTCCAACCATGCCCTCTCAAGCATTGCACACTTTCGATGATCCGAGTAACCCACTGTACAAATCGTCGAGAAACAACGACCATCAGTGGGCGCTCGTTCGCGATGGGTCGGTGGTCAATTCACGAGGAAAATTAAGATCGCATTCTCTTTCGTCTCGGTAAAAATGTAACAGAGAAACTCCAACGTGACGTATACATAGAAACACATGAAGGCGAGTGTGGAACAAAGCACAGCCGATTGAGACATTGCCAGTGGCGTCGTTTAATGCGGCGTTACGTCACGCGCCGTATAACTGTTACAATAATAAATCGGCGCGAGCATTATTGTCTTCCTCGGCGCGTCCATAACTCGAGCATACACACACACACACATACATATATATGTATACATATTCACGCAGTTGACGATCGTACACCGAGAGACGGAATCATCCAGTTAGCGTGTATGGATAGGCCGATTGAAAAGTGGTCGTGCTGAGGGACGCTGCGTCCAAGAAACGTGCACGAGAACGTTTGTGTGAGCATTTGCGGATGTGTGCGAGAGCGTGGCCCTGTGGGTCATTAGCATAACCGAGAGGCAGTAGAACAGCATGGGTTGGATGATAGTAAGAGAAAGAGAGGGGGGAAGAAAACAGAGACAGAAAGTGGCAGGGGGAGAGTAACTGGTTGGATAGCCAGGCCGAAACCCACTCGCTTAGTGACCATTCTCGGACTCTGCGCGTGTAATGCGAATGAACACCCAAAGGGCAGCTCAGTTACAACGTGTAAACTTCACGAGGCCGGCTATGCCGGTAAAGGAGGAGAGAAGTAGGGAGAGCGAGGAAGATTGAAAAGGAAGAAGGGACACACGCGCCGTATGCTCGCGCCAGTTCCGCCGATGAGACCAGGTGGCCACCTTCGGACCCTATGACGCGCCGCCGAGAGACAGCCTTTACCCGATGATACTCCGATCTTCGAGATAGAGAGAACGAATAAAACGCATCTTCCGGTCGTATACCAAGTCCCGTCTCTGAACCCCCCAAAGTATATCGGAGTCACGATAATTTATTCCGACCGAGAGGCAATTAACTGGTCTTTTAAAAAAAGACTACGGTTGAAGTCACTCTGCTCCTGGAAGAATTGCGGAGTTGATAACTGAGGGCTGCAATAACCTGCCTGGCACTGGCAACTAGGCTAAATGACGGAATCGTCCGATTGTGAAAATTGACAGCTTCTAAGCCACTTTGATCAAAGATCTGAGCTCCGCGGATCAGCGATCAAAACGAAGACACCCGGCTGAGGGAGACAGCAGGGCAGGGGTACATCTCACAGATGAGGTATATGGAAGCGGCGAGATGAACACCGGTGTGTTGTTCGGAGCGTTGCAATTAGCGCGCCATAAATCCCCGGGATAACGAGACACACGGCGCCCCAAAGGCGTCACCGATCCTCGTTCACCGGAGCATCAGAGGATAGAGCAACTGCGAAAGAGACGATCCAAAAGCGACATAAAGTGAGGAAGAGAGAGAGAGAGAGGGAGCGCAGAGTTTACGTCGTTCGCCAACTCTTGCTCCTCTCACTTTGCCTTTTTCCCTACTTCTTTATACGTGCGTCCATCTTTCTCTCTTTCGGTCTCGGTTCTTTGGTTGTGGCGCATCTTTCGTGAACTTCCAACTTTCTTGGTATACTCGCAGCTAAGAGACAGAGGGAGAGAAGAGAAGACGCGGGCGGCATGGACCGGTGGGTGACACGCTCGACGTCGCCGTTCCCAACGTCGACGACGACAACGACGACGCCGGAGTCGCGGCTTCCTCCTCGCCATCCCTTGCCCGAGACCGCGCCACTTTTCGAAAGCCGCGAGGAGTCTGATGTAGCCAGAAAACACACGGGCCATCCGTCTTCTGCCACTCGACGAAAATAACTCGAATTTAAGAAGTTTCTTCGTCGAGCGGAGCGGCAGTCCCCTCGTCTTTCGGGGACACAAAGCTTGCGAAAACAATACGGAGGCGGTGCGACTAGCTACCATCCGTGCAACGTTCTCTCCGACTCATCCTCTGTTGCGCAATGGCCGACATCAGCGCCGATCGACTATGGCCGTTCGCACTTGTGCTCTTTCTCGTGATGTCGTTACTGCGAGTGACTGAGCCATTCGGGGTAACCGTGCGCAAATGTCCACACCTTCTTTATCTTTGAACGAGCCAAGGCTGGCGGTTTACTGCGACAAGTTACGTACGCCTTAGTTTCAGATAATTAGTTTGAATAGCAAAAAGCGAGTTACTTTGTATTTTTGGTTTTTTTTTAACTAAGTACGGTAACATCTCAAAATAGGTTCTTCTGCGACAGGTAAAACTGTGATGTATTGTCTGTATTGAAGTTGATGTGAATTAATTTGATTAATGTTAGGAATTCGTTTTATCTTAGCGATTTGTAAAAATTTTCAGGTTATGTTCAGTGCTGAGTGAGTTACGGATATGCATTTGGTCCTACTGAGGTAAGAGAGCGCGTGTAAGTGTGCGCGTGTGTTCATATCTTTATGGGAAATTATTTAGAATGTTTACAAAGATTTTACAAAGAGTTACATTCATATAATTATAATTGTTAATTACTACTAAGTTCAACGAAAACATTTAACGAATAATGTGTGTTTGATCGCATAAATATCGTAATTTATCTCCGAAAAAGCTTATGATGTGCCATATAACCCGAAGTTCCTCTATCTATTCACATAGTTATTAAGTTTTGTGTAGATCATTTACTTACTCTATTCGGACTTCATTTATTAGACCATTTGTTATATTCATAATTTTATAATATGCTATCACATTCCCTATGTGCAATAACTTTCACCCACATTGGGCGACCACAACACGGGTCAAGTGAACGTATTCTGAATTATTGTAATTAATCATTTGTTTTTCAACAAATGTTAAGATTTTCTATAAAGCTTCAATAATGTAATTATCAAATAGTTGAATGTCCCATATGACTAGTATACTCTTCGTATTCTAATGCTCATATTGTAAACCTGTCGACGCTTCAAATTGACAAGGGCGCCTACTTGACACGAATGATCGTACGAGTGGCTAAATAAAGGCGTTGTCCAATGATTAGCTTCATCCTGCATCGATACTCGGATGGGCGACTGCACGTTAGCTGTTCAGAAAATGGCAGTTTTCCCAGTTGCAATCGACCGACGTTTTTTAGTTTCCCTGTGCCCTCTTTATCGTTTCCAAAACACATCAGGAAGAACTATTCTCATACGTTCAACAAACCCTTGCCTATTAATCCGGCCGAAGGCAATCGCAGATACATTTTCATTCAAATGTACCCAAACAAAGAATTTTTCACCCAACTGTTCCGGACGTACGCGTGAAGATCTATGGAGTTGGAGGCATCGAGATAATCGAATTTCAATCGAAAGCAGATCGAATCTACGATGCAAAGATTGATCGCGGCGGGAAAAAAGGGGTTTCGACGTACGATGGGAGTAACAACGTGAAAATTTATTCGCCATTGACGTCCATGAAACGCAGGTCGTTAGTAGGTACTCGTGCGGTCAGGCGCATAATGCGATCCCCGCTGGGTTTTGACTTTCTTAACCTCTGTGCGCGCGGCCAAAGTTGAAACGGGAAAGAGCTAGAGAGAGAAAGGCTGGAGTTTCGGTTTTTCGAGGTGATACACCAGCAGGGTTTGCAGCTACTGCATCCTTTCACCCCTCCCACCCCACTTCCCCCGTGGCTCGATCTCACTCTTTCCGCAGCCCTTCCGCCGGCGTCGGTGATTTATCGCGAATGGAAAATACGAGAAATGAGGAGCGAGGCAGCAACAGCACCAACCACCCCGTACTGTATGAAATCGCGCGACGCGAGCCCTCCGGCTCCGTGTTACCACCCCTCGTTCACCAAATAAAAATACAAGTAGCCCACTCTCCCGCGCGCGACCGCGAACAAAAAGCTACCCTCCCCCCTCAACCCTCCATTATCCGCGAGCGGGCTTTTACCACCGAAAATTCAGCGACGCCCCGACGACGTATCGGATTATTATTATTCCCCGCCACGCAAAGCGTTGTCCTCTCACCAATTTCGGATCTTCCTTGATGAAAATTCTTCTCGAATGTAGTTTTCGCTGTCTCTTAGCGATTTCGGATCTTAGTCTCTTCGGATTTCGGCATTTTTATTCTGACATAACGGGACTCTACTGTTTTATGAAACGGAGAAACGAAAAAAGGTGAAATTATCTGGCGGTCACCGAAATTGAAAAAAAAAAAAAAATTTTTATTTAATGAAATATGGAAAGTATTTAAAATAAGTTTCCTAAATTTTGTACAGTCGATAATTTTTTGTTGTAGATAACAAATCAGTTTCTCGGATTACAAAGAGAAATCATTGTTCGCTAAAAACTTTTTTTTAAACCGTTGAGCGATTTTTTTGAAAATCCTAAAATTACTTCTCCGATCGACATACATATTAAACATCAATAGGAATTCAATAAAATTCAGTGTAGCGAATTCGACCGAACAATTTTCAAATTCTTAATATGCATTTGAAATTTTGTTCAATTTTTTTTCATTTTAGGAAGTCATTTTTAATCTTAGAGTTTGTATATGAAATATTAAAAAATTTGTAATGTGGAGAAATAATTTTCCATTTCCAGATAAAAAGACAACATACCACCTAAACCTTCATTAACAGAATCGTCCATTGTCTCGTCATAGCAATACATGGAACGACTTTTAATGTACATTTATAATATTATTTGTACACGTACATTTTTTTTTCATTTTAATATATTGTTTTACATTGATACTATTTCAGATATTATTTTAGCAAGTCTCATCGAAAAATTCTATCCTTCTTCGAACCACCCTCTCAGTATCCTAAACGCCCGGATCATCATCGCTACACGTCATAACAAAGGTCATACGTCAAACGAAAATCCAAACCAGATGTGACAGCACGAGAATACTTTTCGTGGGGGCTGTTTATTCCCGTGCCAGAGTAAGGTAGCGAGTAGGTATTGGGTAAGGTGTTTCGGGATAACCGAACCCCGACCGCGCGTTTCGAGCAACGCAATAAATATTCGCGGCACCTCTGGCAAGCGTGAATAATCCGTAGCACAGGGTCAAAACGAGAGCATAGCGTACGAGAGAATAGACACCGCGCTTTCCCTCTTCCTCGTTGGATAGAATATAAAAGACGAAGAGTCATCAGGATCTTGGACGACTTTCGAAGGATCGTCAATATTCTTACAAATTTTTCATGTACATGCGGAAACCCGGAAAGATGCAGCCCCTTGCCCTTGTAATCGGGTGAAAGTTTGCGCAAGAGCGTTGACGTTGTTTGGATCACTGCTTTAGTCTCCCTCTACATTTCGGTCATCCCCTGTCATTGTGCTTGTAACAGGGACGACGAAGAAACCGTCGGCAGCCAGCACGAGTATCGAAGCAAAAAGAAGAAAAGACGGAACGAAGCGAACGAGGAAACGGTAGAAAAGAATGAAAAAAAAAGAAAGTTAAAATCTCGTGAGAGTATTGTTGGTTGCGTCACCTTACAGGGGTAGCTGAACTCACTGTGGCTCTGCATGGTGTTTCTCTTCAGAATTTTGGAGGAAATATAGAATGAGTGAGGAACAAGAGAGAGTGTGAGTGTATGTGTATATGTGTGAGTGAAAACGAGCGAGCCTCGAAGCTCGTATAATATCGAAATTTATGGTCATAGCTTGGTTTCATTTCACTCACGTAAAAGTACGTGGGCATGTGTATATATATGTGTTAACAGGGAAGAAAACTTTGAACCCCTCATGTCGAGCCAACATTTTGGATACAATACTTCTGGCTGGTTTGATGACAGTTCGAAATTTTTTTCCTGCAATATTGAATTTTTTAGGTATTTTTGGCAAACATTTTTGTTCGTGTTACTTAATTTTACGTAGAAATTAATTTTATGTGAAAACAATTGTATCAATAAAAACATAGTTCTAAAAAAATACAGATTCACAGCTCGTAAAGAAAATATTTTTTTATTTCTTTTTTCTTACCCCTGTCCAAAATTGATCATACCCCAATCTGAGCCTACCTTCCTAATAAAAATATGTAAAAACGTTAAAATGACTTTCTCCCCGTAAATGGCCAACTGAAACTAGGCAATGAAAAAACAAAAATCTTTCGTTTATACAAACGATAAAAACATCAACGTCATGATAGGTCGATAAAAAGTATACGACAAAAAATCGAGTATACAAAGTTTGTGTGACTTTTTATCGACCCCTAAGTTATCATCCTAAATAAAAATCGATATTCCAGTCCAAGAATTCTTCCAGCCCCATAATTACGAAGTTGTGAAGTATTTTTCGATCGCTCCTCGAAGAAGGTGGTCAAGGTTGAGGATAAAGCGACGACCGGAAAAAGAAATGTCTTCCGAGTATGCCAGGCTTTACGAGGAATCGCGTCAGGTCGAGTGGATTAATCGTTCGATAACAAGACGATGGCGTGACTAATCGAGCCGATCAAAATTACCGGTGTCTCGCGATCGATGCGCCTACAGAATTCTTCGTACGGACTTTTTGATGCCTCAAGGTATCAGCGAAGGTATACCCTCACTGGCGCGTCGTATAGAAGTACGTGCAAGCTTTAGCCCACGACTACACACGGAGCAGTGACCAAACGTAGGAGAGATGAATAACCGGATGGGAGGCATATCGATAACGATCTTCGTACTCCGTTTGGATGTACACTCGTATCGGCGCGTTGAGGAATTACGAGAGGTGGCCGAGGTGAAAATCCCGCGAAACAAAGTCGCGATCTATCGTCCCAACGAGGTCCATATAAACCTCGAATTTCGTGCGAAAGAATTATGTTCCCGTTAACCCTGAAATTCGAGGGACCGCCGAGAGCGTTTAGAGAGAAGCTGAATAAGAGGAAGACCAGTAACTTGAAGAGAACGTTCAAGAAGAAGAAGAAGAAGATGAAGCAGGAGAAGAAGAGGAAGAAGAAGGAGAAGTCGAAGAGAGGCGGTGAAAATCACACTTGCACGAGATAAATCACCCGACAGTGCCGGAAGTGGTGGCTCTCGAGACCGATATAGCCAAAGCACAGAGAGAACTAGTTCCAACTTCTTCTTCCCCCACCTTACTTGAATGAAACTCACTTGACTCCACTATACATATAATTTACTATACTCTCTGCATAAACTATTCCACCGAGATCCAACCGCGACACTCCAACGTCAAGAGAATATTCTTCAATTTTGAACCGCTGGTGGAACAAAATTGTCGCCCGGCAAAGTATTCCTGGAAGAATTTTTAAAAATGAAACTCACTCGAATTCTTATCGACTGGGGCAAACGTACTATGTGCGGCTGAGACAAGTGAATTATCGTTCGAGTCACGAAAGAATTATTGGGCACGATTTTCGCTGGAATTTCACTACCTTTTTTTCTCCCCGTGCCAACTCGGCTTTGAGAGCAAGAATATTGGGGAAATGAAAAGTTGGTCGTGCAAAATTAATCGAATTAAGAATCTGTGTATATAAGAGATGGAAATTAAAATTCCCGTGGGGTATTTAAGAGGCTAGGCTATTGTGATCATTTCTAACAATCCCTTGTCGTTTGAAGCAACTGAAATTTAAGAGGACAACACTGCTACTCAAATTTTGAACTTGTCTTTCTCGAAATTGTGTTTATCAAAACGGTGTGTATGTTTGTTTATAACAAAAATGGTTCATCACATTTTTTAAAGCTATTAAGAATAATGACATTTCTCTTCGACATTTTTCCTCGAAAAAGCGAAAAAAAAATGACATGACAATGAATTGAAAAAACTCCTACATCAAGGACGAATGTGAATACCATTCGAGTACCATTCACTGTACTTTTGTATTTCCCACAGGTCTGAAAGGTACCACTGAATGGAAATAAAAAAATCACAGAAATTCTAGAAAATTTGAAGAATGGTAATTCTCGATAGAATAACAATACATAATTTATTGTAGAATTTCTTTTGCAAAATAATTTAGTTATGAATTAACTAAATCGGCGCATATTCTGAAAATGTTATTTCATTAAGATTTAGGACCCAGAGCTTGATTAAGCTAAGTTAAAAAAAATAGACTACATCATCGCGCCTGACAATTTATGAAACTGCGAAATATTCTTTTTAACAATAGGTTAATCAGCAATCATTAAAAAATTCAATATATATTGAATATTTGTGTAACTATTTATAACAATACAACAAGTGACAATTCCCCTATTTCAGGCTAAATTTTTATCTATCCAATAATACCTTAATTCCCAATAAATAGATAGGATCGATACCGATCCTCGCAGCCGATCATTCATAGTTGAAGCAAGCGAAAACTGGGGGTAGGACGTGTCGTCGTTCATTTGCGCGATCGCAAGCATTCGCAAGGCAATCGTTATAATGATCGGGGCCCAGTGGTCGAATTGACGTATCGCCCAGGATAATATATAGGACTCGTAAAGCGCGGTTATGGCACCCACACACACACACATTTAGACAAACCCAAACAAACATGCACATACACGAGAATTATATACGTCGAGGTAACAGATGCGTTGCACGCCGTATGTGACGTGGTCTAACGCGTCATTGATAGTTTCCCCGCGTTCCCGCACTCCGATCCTCATCCTCCTCGTTCTCTTAGCGATCCCATCCGCTGGATATTCCTCGCGTTCTGATGCTGGATCCGATCGGTCCTGGGCGACGCATCTCTCTCTCTTTCTCTCTCTCTCCATATACAGGGTGTGGAGTAAATAGTGGTCCACCGTTGAGGATTCAATTTACCAGATGGTTAACTTTAACGTATTATTATTTTAACCATTTTTATGCAAATATTTATTTTTTAATTTTTTAACGAATTTATTATCTTTTGTTACAAATTTGGCTGTATTTTAAACAATAACCATTATTTTTTTTATTTTTATTTCTGTTTTATGCTGATGAGTAATACAGCAATCGTGAAAAATGGGTGTGTCGTAAATAAAATACAATCCATAGAAACAATCATTTTTCACGAAATTTGTTTTTATTTTTTTTTATCCTTGGATAAAAATGGCTTAAATAGTAATATGTCATAACTAACTATTTGGTATGTCGAATTCTTAACGGTGGACCACTATTTACGCTACACCCTGTATATAAAGAAAGAGAAGGAGATACAGATATATATTTACATGTTTATATATCTTGGTTCTCTTTCCCTCGTTCTCTTTTTAACCCCTCGATTTCTCCTCTTTCGCCCTTTCCCAGTGCTACCCTCCATCAAATTTTCCAATCACCCCCGTCCATTCCCTTCATTTCCTGGCCAGCCGGGAGCTCCCCTCGCGTCGCACCGCCCCGCGGGAACGTTTGCCGGCGTGTCCCCTCGTCAGCTTCGCTGACGCGAACGGAAGGGACGTAAATGCGATGGGGTCCCCGAGTCGTCCACCAACCAGCTCACACGAAACTATTCCGCCATCTCTCTTGCTACGGACACGCTCGCCTCCGACGTGCGCGATCTTATTTCTGGCTCGTTTCAAGATTGAAAATTCCCGATGGCTCGTTCCGTTTCAGCAATAATATTTCCATTTTTTTTTTCTATCCCTTAAATAGACCGCGCGCTCCCCGGAAATAATATCTCGTCGGTTCTGTCGAATCCACCGAGCAAGTGCGTGTGTGTAGAATTATTCGGGAATAAAAATCGTTTTTAGGACCTTTAGGACGTTTTTAACCTAAAAAGACTTTTTAGGTTAGATGTTCTTATTAGTAAATGTTTGACGAAACGTCGCGTTAAAGGGTCAGGGTATTGTGTATACGTTAAAAGAAAAGTTCGACGCTTCAGCTTACTCGGATTGAGCGAAAGGTCCAACGGACGGTATTGAAATCCCAGATTGAAGGTAAACTTATTATTTCAGAGATGAAACTGTTAATTAAACTATAGACGTGTTATTCTCGAATGTTAAAACGGTGCACAAAATGTTACATCTAATATGCTGATTGATTGAAAATTTGGTGCAATTATACAGTGTAACAATAGGTTGGTCGTGACCAACCTTCTTTTTTAGCATTTTTTCATGTTCGAGAACAATCTCGATAAACAATCGAAAAAATTTTTTTTTAAATATTAAAAAAATGTATTTTTAATGATTGACGCACAATCAGAAAATAAAAATCAATACAAGCCCATATTGTCCTTATAAATAAAAAAAAGACATTTGTTTTGTTTTTAGGTCTACCGAGTAGCCAAAACCAAATGTAATTGAGGTCTTCACGTAGAAAAGTCCTTCCCCACACTATTGGTAAAGTATTTACATTTTCTAAAGAAACTTCCTCCGCCCTTTGCTAAACGCTCAAATAAACATTCATTAATTCCTTTCCAAATGAATTGCCTTTGAATAACCCTGCTATGGGAATCGTCACAGTAATGCCTAAAAAATGAGACTTTTTGTTCACTCGTCCAATTTGTTTGGTGCCCTTGGGAGTTTTCTCTCGAAGATTTCTCGATAATCGGTGACATGCGTGGCGAGCAGCGAGAGAGTAGTGAGTGGAACTTTTTTTGGTTCCGGTGGGAGAGTCGCTGAAAGTATTTGCACTTATATATATATATATATATATAAGAGGCATTTGGAAGATGAGTATCGCGCTTTTACAGGACAGCGACTCGCGATGCGTGTGGCAATAACGACGAGGACACGCTTTGTGGAACACCATAACAAACCCAGCTCTGGCCATACATGTACGTATACGTATATCCGTACAGATATACAGCGTGGAATACGCGTCTAAAGAGCCGCAAGGGGGTTGCGCTGGCACCCTCGTGGAATTCGATTGGCGCGTCGATAAAATTTGTTGACGGTACGCGAGTAAGAACCGAAATTGTAACGCACTGTTGAAGGGATTGCCACAGCGATCCGCGGTTTGTACGTGTGCGTGTACGGGGCCCGTACGTATGGGTTCTCTTGCGCCCGCAGCCGCAGCGGCCACCGTGGTAGATCCCTTCGCGAATTGCGCGCGGCACAACGTGTGGCAACAAGAACCGCGATGAATTACGGTTAACAGTGGAATTCGTGTTTCTTGCAAGGGGTTGCGTGCATGCGAGTAGCGAGCTGTAAGAAGTGGCAATGGTAAGGTCTACTGTAATTGTATTTGAAAGAGGAAGGGAGAGAGAGAGAGAGAGAGAGCGGGAGATAAAGAGAGAGAAAATCCAGAAAAAAAGAGAGACAGTGGTCCTTTGGAATTCAACCGCGGACGCAATTACAATTAAGAGCGGTTAGCGAATTAAGGAACGCGTCTCGCAGCGTCAGACCGACTGGCCAAGCATCCGGCACGCGGCTGTACGAATGAGAAAAGCTCATTCCCGAGACACGCGACTTCGAGGACTGTCCTCGTGTTTACCTTTCGACCCCGTTTTTTCAAATTCATCGGAATACGAGTATTTGTTAAATGCGTCGTTAAATGCAACCGTGCTTGTGATTACTTTGGAACATCTTTTCGGCGAGAAAATAATTTGTTGAAAAAGTATTTAGAGTACTGCGAAAATGCCATAAATATATATAGGTAATTGTTTCGGGAGCGGTAAGAAATAACTATTTTTTAGGGGTCGACGCGCTGAGTTACAAAGCGAGGATTGCTATATTCAAAATGCCCAATTTGATTCTTATTCGGAATGATCTATTTTTTTAGCGAAACGTGGTCATCATGAATTTATTTTTTTATTCAAGTCTTGTTAGTAGAAAAAATACGTTTTATATTTTTATACAAACTTTTTTTAATATAAAACACGTTGAAAAAAAAATCATAATGACGATTTAAGTTCTGAAGAACGAAAAAATATTTACCCTGAGTAAAAAAGATAAAAAAAAACTTTTTTCTAATTATGATACTCTGTTTTTTTATTTTGAAATGCATTTTTGATTATTTGTATCCCGACGATGAACTATTTTTATCTAGGTCTCTTTGAAAAGGAAAAACCGTTTTATACCAATCGTTATTATTGGCTGCTTTTTTTTAAAAAGGATCAATATTTCCTCTTTGAAATGCACTTTTAACCATTACTTTATTCAACGTCACGGAATAAAAAAAATTTTCAGGGCGGTTTGTATTTGAAAACTTGTGTCGTCCCTTTTCTGTACTCAAAACAGAATAATTTTGTACGAAAATCACAATAATCTCTTGAAAATTTTACTCATAATAAACGTACGTTTCATATCAGTGTACATAAAAAACAACTATAAAAAAATGTTTTTTTTTTCTGTTTAGTTGCAAAATGTTCAAATTACGCGTGAAATTCAATAATTCGCGGTTTCGTTTAATTCCACGTATCGCATTAATGTCCACTCGTTCTTCTTGCCGATGTCCCTCGTGCGAGTTTCATTGCGAAAGCGCACACTTCGTAGAGTACGACGTCGACGAGATAAGAAATCTTTCCGCGTCTCGCGGAGCTTACACCGTAGCCGCCATCGTGACGTTTTTCGAAGCGCGCACTTTGCGCTCGTTTCATTCCCACATACTTCGATGCTGCAGCACGGTACGGTTTACTTTGTACAAAGTGCTCCCTACGCGTCCAGCCAGACGACGCTATGTTGTATAATCCCACGTGCGCGCCAACGCGTTAACGAGAATGAAGAACGAGGCACGCGCTCGGACGTGAAGAGATGAGCGAGACCGTAAAATCGCGAGATCAACGCGACGAGACTCGCGGCGTGTATTGCTCGGGATCGCCTCGGCCAAAAATCCATGATTTAGACATCCACGTCGTTTCTCCCAACGACTTCCAACAAACTTATGGGACGCATTGATCGATCACGATTTCGGCTTTGATTAATTCGCATTTGTTGAAAATTCAAGTCGAGACTGAAATGGATGATGTTCCGGGACTTTTGGAGGAAGAAAAATGAACGTGGATTTTGGACTCTCCGCAAAGACTATTTTCGCGTTCCACACTTCGCGATTCCACGCCCCTGTTGGTTTATGAGAGCCGGAATGAAACTTCGACTTTCTGATGGATCGTGCTTAAAGAGCTCAAACTCGAGTTCATTGAGGTATTACTGTATGAATTTTGAAAAATTGATTAAGTCTTCAAAGTTTAAGGGGTTATAATTCTTGATGGAATAATGGTACTTGAATTATTCTACAATTTAGCACTAAAATATTTAGTAGTTATAAACACATAAATTCAACAAGGTCGCTTATGAGAAAACAATTTCTCCAGTTGTTAATGTTCGAACAACGATAAGACCTAATCGCCGTAAATTCAAAAATTTTTATATTTAGATTTAGGATTTAGAATCAAGATTTAGTAGGCAACTGATTGGGCCAAGTTTCAAATAAGTAGACTACATTCTTGTGTTTGACAGTTGATTAATAAAATAAGATCTCATGAAAAGCTAAACAATTTTTAATGTAATGGCATTCACAGTTGCAGATGAATTCAGGTAAAAGTTCAAGCAAACATGGAAATCCTTTGGCAAGTAAACTTGCAAAGAAAAGATTCTAACGATTTTTGCAAAATGTATTATTAGTTATCCGTAAAAATATCGAAGTTTCATTACGATATATCTAATAATATTATCGATAGCAATCATACGAGTCTAGAATTTAAGGATTTTGTATGTATATCGAATATTCGGGAATTTGAAAAAACTTGTCGAAATTGATGTGCACAAATGTCATATAGCCCTCTATTCGTAACTCTCTTCAAAGCAGAGCAACACCACACGTCGAAATCGCTTGCAACCAAAGAATTTGTTTATTTTCAAATAGCCAACGATATATCGGACATATCTAAAATCCTTCATTCCAATGGACGATTGATTCAAAAAATAACCAGATATTCCACTTTTTCAATGACTATTTCGGTGACGTCCGCCAAAGACAGATCAAGTCTAAGTGATTGAAAAATGACTGTGAGCAAAGTTCATGGATCGGAAGAATCAGATATTCCCAGGCATTCCCCTATTTTCTAATCTCGATAAATAAAACTTAAAATTCGGCACGATATCAAAATCGTTCGGAGTATCATTTAGGAGGTATTTTCGTATCTCACCTCCGGCGCCTCTTTTTCCGTCGTCTCCGTCGGCGTCTCGGCCTGCCGACTCTCCCTCTGATGGCAGAGGGAGTTGTACAGCTCAGCCGCGTCTTCAGGGCCGTTGCTAAGCTCGTAACGTTATCAAGGTGTTCCTCGTCGTTGGCGGCCTGGTATCCCTGCACCGGGGACCTTGTATACGCCCCGGCGCTGGGTCCCGTCGTGGTTGAAACCGTCCACCGTTCACCTTCCACCAGATTCTTGCCTCTTCCACGCGTCCTCTCCCTTTAACCCTTTGCCGGCGTTTCCACCTTAATTCTTCCTGTTTGGGGGCCTCTCCGTTCGTGTGGCACTTTTTCGCCGCCGCTCGGACACGCGTCCCGACGCAGCCGGCTCCTCCAGTCACCGTCTTCGCGCCACTACCTTCGTATCTCTTCGCTCGATCCTCAAAGACTTCCGGCGCTCTCGTATCAGCACCATTTGTCACCCACCCTTCAACCTTTAGGTCCGAAGGCGCACGGGCGTTCGTTGATCCATTAACCATCACCTCGGCCACTTCCTCGTTCGACCGTTCCTTTTTGTTTTTGGTTTTTCTTGATTTTCTAGTTTTCACAATATCCAGGAACAATAGTGTCCTTCTGATCAACTGGGATGCAACGAAACGCAGTGTTTACCGCTTCGATATAAATCTCTCGGATTCTCTTATCAAAATATCCTATATCCTCAGTTTACAAGCGTTTTGTCTGTCCTCTTAACGATCATAGTTGATCCGCTCTTACGTAAAACCTGTGCACTTATGATTGTCCTCGGGATCATTTAGACTTTTGATATTTGACGTACGTGTCTAATGCTTTATTGTCTATATTAGTTTCCGCATCGACTCCACGACATCGTACGATTTTCCCTATTCTGTCTCTCTTTCTCTTACGGAGGTTCGAATCGTTCGTGAATGGGATCACTGATACTGGTTGTTTCTTAATTGATTCTGACTCACTGCTCCGCGCGGCTGCCGATGAAGAACAATAAAAAATAAGCGAGCGGTATCTCTAGCGGCGCATGCGACGATCAATCATTCATCCATTGGCACTTTAACTAAGCCCCCCCACGAGTAATTATTTGTCTTTTCCTGTCACGCGTTCCAACCTTTTCTTTTTTCACTTCTCGCCTCTCGTTGAAAAATGTATATTCTCACTAATGAATTTGTCCATCGATCGTCGCGTGAAATTCACTCGTAAATGCGCGTGTGGGAGTTCGACGATTGTGCATCCGATTCGAACAATTTTTTGCACGAGTTCCGGGCTCTAGTAGTCGAGGGACGTTTGACCAGTGACAGGAATTCTGACGCGAGAGTTCGTCCGAGTCTCGGTTCTCTCGCGTCCTCTCCCTTTCCCCCGTGACTTTTTACGATCTTTGGGTCCGTACGTGCGAGACCGAAGACCAGAATTCGTCTCATCCCTTCTTTCCAGACGGCTCCGCCGGCTCGGAACTTTCGCCGGGCCCTCTCGTAACTTCGTTTCCCAACTTCCTGTACTTGCTCGAATTTCTTCCTCAACTTGATTCCCCGCGCTGATTTCGTTGTTTATTTTCGTGAATATACCGGGTGTTCGATCAGCGGTGATTTTTACGAGATATGACGAGGACAAGGTCAGAGTCGTGCCTTCGAGTCGAGGCTGAATTGTCTTCGGGTGACCGAGGACGGCGAAACGCTCGTCCTTAAGTTAAACATTTCTCGATCCTCCGTTTTTTTTTTGTTTTCCTCTTTCTTTTGCCCTGCTTCGATCCGAGGATATTCCGGAGACTTTCTCTCGCGCGCGCAATGGCCGAGGGATGAACACCGGCCGCACGTGCTCGGGGTCTCTCACACACGCGTACGTCGCGAGCAGTGGCGATGCACGAGGAGAAATGTTTTCACGTAAGTCGAGCGAATAAGGTCAACTCTCAGGCTTTCCAAAAACATTCAAACCGACCTCGAAATATCCGTAGCTATGAATCTTCGTTCACAGTATTCGCAAGAGTTCGCAATCCCGCAAGAAAAAAAATCTTGCCACTGCAAATATCAACGAGAACAAATTCTCGCGAGTCACGGAAGTCTGTATTTCGACAGTAGTCAAAAAGAGAGAGTAACTCGAATCGACCAACGTGGGATCACTTCCGGTCACCAATGGCCACTCGTCATTGGCCGAGCCCTCATCGCCGAAATGATCGAAACGACCCACTCGCCGTACTCCGATAATAAAAAAAAAAATATGAAAAAAAGTACCGATGAATTTTGTGTCGTGAATACGACGCGCGAAGGTTAATATAAACCGCGTTGACAGCGATGCAACATTCACGCGGAGTAACACCCCGATCACGTTACTTTCCAAGACATGGGACGACTGTGATCCGCGAATTCCGTTCTGCCGCTGCCGCTTCGCAGCCTCCGCACACCGCGCGCGCGAGGACCAAAGCTAGAGAGTGAGAGAGAGAAGAGAGAGAGAGAGAGAGATCGCCGCGAAGCGCCCTGCACATGCGTTGAGGCGTCTACCACCCACTTTTCCCCTCTTGCCCTCGGAACTAGTGCCACCAAGCTCCCTCCTCGCCCTCCGAAATTTTCCTCTCCTTGTCTCACGCTCGCTCACATTCCAGATGTACTCGTACACACCCACCCAAACAGACACAAAAGCGTATCCTCTCTTTGCCACTTTCATTCCATCTCACCCTTGTACTTTTCTCCCCATCCTCCGATTTCTCTTTATCGTCTTGCTCTTTCCATCCCTTCCAAAAACACTTCCAAGTCTCCGCGGTCTCTTCTTTCTCCACCCAAGCCCGCAAAAGTGCTTTCCCGCCCGCGTTTTCGGGATGTTTGGAAAAAGGTTCCAGGTTTGCGATATTCCAGCTCAAAATCGTTTCTCGTTACGCCCTTCCGCTTGAGAGGGACGAAGATACGTATGGGGTGAAAACGGGAGGTACAGCGCCCCGTCACACCGTTCCTTTGTGCGTCAACAAAAGCCTGAGGCCATGCTATCGTGAAAGCCCTGCCGACCTTCTCCTCCTCCTCCTCCGATTCCTCCTAGTTCTCCGCCCCTCTTTCCTTCCCTCACACCACCCTAGCTCTTCGAGATTCAACCACCCACCCCGTGCCACCCTGGCACCCTCACGTTCGCACGTATCCGTGGATTTGTGTCAATGCCGTCTCTCTTCCTACACCCAGATATTGCCCCCGTTTATCTATCGCTCTTCCGTTTGCCTGAGAATGTCTATGGACGTACACGCGCGCAGATATTCGTGAATTTTCGACGCGCAAAATGCGAGTCCATGATCCCGATGCGCCGGCAAATCTTCGATAAAATGGCCGTTTATTTTTTATCCGACGATGCAACTCGGCTCTTTTTGCACGCGAGGTGGTAAGGAAAGAATCTAATGGATTCGGCGATGATGGCTGTGATGTATGTATTTGGAAGATTTCAACGCGATCGTGAATGCAATTTTTTTGTATTGGATTTTGTGGACTTTTGACATTTCAGGGACCGAGAGGTTTTGAAGGATGAATCAAACGGCAGAAGACGTTCAATAATTGCAATTTGATGTGCTTGTATTTGTAGCATGATTCTTTTCAAGAGTGCACGGAGATTTTCCTTTTTAAAATAGTTCCCAGTGGTTTTTCACGTTCACTTTCGAAAATAAAAATTCTTTCCATAAACTATTAAGCATCCTGGGAAACATAATTAATTAAAATAAAAAATAAAAAATTTTTAAAATAAAAAACAATTAATGTCCAATATTATTCAATTAATTAAATTTGCTTTCATTCCATTCAAACTATCTAAGTAACTAAACCTATTTTCCATAGTATCATTAGAGATTCACAACAGTAATATCCAAAAATAAGGCTAAGTAGGTAATAATAAAGATAAATAAATGAAAAATAGAGAAAAAAAAGATCGGTACGTTCCAACTGCAAATATTATCCCCTTACGAAAAACTTTTTTCGTGGATTCCCTCGTCGAGAAAGAAAGAGTACAGATTGAAAACCAAACACAGTAATTACAAACGGAATTTGATTTCACGGATTTATTTTTGTTTATAGAATCTATAAATATTTCCGAAAGAACGCGATTCTGTATCTTTCGATAAATAATTCGTTAAAATCACTCAATTGGATACTTGATAACTGCGAGTGATGTTTTACGATGTACGTTGACACATTGACCAAATCGCTATGCACTCGGCTCTGCCGGTTCAATGTATGATACGCAGGTAGTTTCCTCGCTCGTATAATATCTCGCGCGTTCCGATCCATTTGTATGGAATACGGGTTCGGTGAAAGACCGGGATTGAACGCTCGAAAGGATTAGATGGGAGACCCGTGGAGGAGAGAAAGCGGGATGGAAGGAAGAAGGTAGAAATGTGACTGACGAGAGTCGAGCGAGTGCACCGAGCACGGAAAGCTCTGTACGTGCTCGGCCTACGCGTCCAGCGCAAAAAAAAGCATATATCGCGCAGGAATACAGTCGCTCTCTCTCTCTCTCTCTCCCTCTCTTTCTCCGTAGAATCTGCGATTGAGAAAGGTGAAAAGAGCGACGTATAAAATTGCGAGGAAAATCCCAGAGCTCGCGTCCAACGTGAGCGTCGAATAGCTGACGGATTCGGCCGTCAATCTTTCGGCGAGCGCGCACCGTAGAGCTATCGCTTCGCCATGCGAGAGATACCTTTTTCCCTGTCTGCGCTCGTGCGGACGATAGTCCCCATTATTTTAAATAGAGGATGACGCGTTTCGTAAATGTAAAAAGAAGCAAAGTACCCTTCATGAATTTACACGTATTTGTGTTCGATTTTCCATACTTCAATATTCCTTTTTGCCGCTGCAAAGACAAGTGTGCTATTTTTACGATTTAGGCGTAAAAATAGGTTGGAATGGGTGTAAATAAACAGTAAATGTATGGTGCTCGAACATGGCTATACTTGTTATTTTTACATACTTTGAGGATGTTCATGTCCGGTAGCACACGTAACAAAATTTCTTAAACTCAAAATAAAATAAAATACTCTAGTGAAAGTCCCACTCAAAATTCTGTTTACAAATTTGCGCAAATTCTGCTTATATTTACGGCAACAAATTATTCTGAAAAATGCAAATGAATTTTATCGAGTCGGTTGGATGTCCAATCGCAATCGTACGACATTAAATTTATGATAAATATTAATATGATCTATTATAAGCGGAAGTGTATATCCAGTCAAGACCTCCTCGTTTTGAGAGTTTTTCACTGTTTTTATAAATATACATTACTAGCTGACCCGGCGAACTTCGTACCGGCTCACAGTCAATAAATCTCGTGTTATCTTTTATCTGAACTAATTTATTCTTTTATTAACGTAATACAATAATGCAAAATAAATATTCATATAAATATATATATATAATTATTTTATTATGATAAATAATACATACATAAAGAGATTCTAAATTAATTTTTAAACAATTTAAGTACTTCATGCACGTTTCAGAAATAAATGATTGAATTAAACTATGTTGTTCAGCATGGGATGCACTCGGATTAACTCTTTTCATTCGAGCACCTTGTGGTAAACTACATTCTTTGTTTTTTTGTCAGTCACAAGAACAAATAAAGCGGATGGTTTGTCGACACGTGAACATGCCACGTACAATTGACCATGAGAAAAACATGCATTTTCTAGATTGAGGCCACAAATATTCAAGGATTGGGTCTGCGATTTGTTAATCGTTATGGCGAAGGCAAGACGAATCGGGAATTGAATTCGTTTAAATTCAAAGGGCATATCCGTTGGGATCATCGGAATCCTTGGAATGAGAACTTCATCATCTTTAAATTTTCCTTTGAGTATCGACACGTGAATCACATTGCTCATCAATTTTCTTATCACCAAACGCGTTCCATTGCAGAGTTTTGGTTGGTTTAAATTTCTAATCATGATGACTACCGAGCCAA
>JAPYZJ010000509.1:0-44683 GCA_030522765.1 Ophioninae sp. B BG-2022a
TTCATCTGGGACCCATACATGCTTATATCAATCGTCTTAGAATTTCACCCTCTACCCCCCATTTCAGGGATGACATTCTTAGCTGGGACACCCTGTATACAGCTGACGGTATAGTCCTGTGTACGATTATGGACTGCTCTCTATGATATACAGCGAGAAACCGCGAGAGAAATAGTATCTTTATTGTCTAAATGGCTACCGATAAAGCGAACCACGAGTTTACTGCGAGGAAAATTGTATTTATCATCGCGACCGACGATACCAAAAACAGCAAGAGCCTCGAACGAAGGAAACTCTCGAGATCGTAATAGAGTGATCTGCCAGTTGATATTTCTCTTTTCCAACGAGATAGGAAAAAAGAAAGCTCAAAATCAACGCGAAAACATTCTTATCAGGGGATAAAGTGATTTTCTTTTGGGGAATCCACCACCAAAAGTGTTGCTATTGGACAGTGGAAAAGGGGTTGAAAAGTAGGAAAAGACGGAAGTGCAAATATGAACGTACGAAAATACGACGTAACGAGAAAAATCCAGGTTTTAGAATGTAGGATAGTCGCTTCTGAAGGTAAGAATAAGAGTACGAGAAAAGTGAATTGCATTCAGTTTCCGGTCACTAACCCGGAAGTTCGTAAAAAAATGGGATTAGGGTTGTTGACTTGAGCAATCGAAATTCCAATCATCCTAGTACTCTCTATACTTCCTGATATTAGGTTCAGCCTATACTGAATGTTTGGACCAAAAATGAGGTTTTTCTCTTGGCAACCTGCGTTTCCGGTTCACAGAGATAATACGCCGTATATAAATTCATGAGGTTGCCATGAAAAAGTGGCGCTATCACCAGCGGGATGGAAGAACGTATTGAAAGCGTTCCCTCAATAGACGAATCGAAGTTTCTCGTGTTTTATGAAATGGAAAGTATACGACGTGATTCCCAAAACTATCGTATTTTATAGAATCGGTGAGGGTGGAAAAAAGGCGGGTATGAGAGATAGCTGGGAATACCAGTGGAGATATCGGTGAGGTCCACTTTCGTTGGAAAGAGAGAAGCTACCGCAGTTCCTCGTAGGTATTTTTCCGTTATTCTTTGGGGTGCGAGACCGATTATCGGTTTCCAACCCCAACAAACTCGATATTTCGGTTATCAGAGAAAATCCCGTGGACGGTAAGCGTCAACTGCAGACTGTGGTACATTGATGAAATTGCGAGTGGAAAGCGTGAAGACGGACAATAAAAGTCAATGGTCCGGAGGTTGATTGAGCACGAATCTTGACATATTGGATCAGCTAGAACCCAATACAAGCGTCTTCATGGTCACATCCGCAGCGAGCACTTGTGCACCCCTATCTTTACGCACGTCGCATTTTTTTTTTCAACTCGCCTAGACTCTCCCTGACAGCTGATGACGTGGGGTAGGAAACACCAACTTCGATTGACCAGAAGACTCAGAATTCCGAAAGTAAAAATTTCCTAAAGGTCATACCAGCAAAAGCACGAAATGTGTTTGGGTTTCTTTGATTAAAAACCCTTGATCTTCAACAAATCCAAACAAACCCAAAGATTTACAAAATTCGTAGTTTCAGAATATTCAAATTCTAGATTTTGAGCTTTCTGGTTATTCGAAGTTCGGGTTTCCTACTCCAAGCCCTAATGGCACATACCGTTTTCTTCAAAACACGTTGTGTTCAAAATATACGTTCAAAAAAAGGAAAATTCCGAAACGAAATTTGGGTTTTTTTGGGTTCGTTTGATTAAAAACCCTTGATCTTCAACAAACCCAAACAAACCAAAAAATTTACAAAATTCATAGTTTCAGAATATTCAAATTCTACATTTAGAGCTTTCTGGTTATTCGAAGTTTCCTACTCCAACCCCTAATGGCACGTTTTCTTCAAAACACGTTGCAACGACCATTTTTTTCGATAAGGACAATCATGCTGTTATCCATATTGATCTGTCTATGAACTCTCCTGCAGATTGGAACTTGGACGAAATACCTGGAGATTTCGAAGGTCGATTAATCCAAGCTCGTCTATATCCGTTTGGGCATGGGGAATGGAAGCAGTCTGTACTGTTCAGCCTGTTTGGTATTGATGATCGGGAGAGTGAAAGTGTTGGCACTTACAGGGGGTTGGGTTCCCATCGCTCCGAGGGAATACGTGCAAGCTTAATGCAATATGTTCGTGGAAGAGCAGTGAGCGTTCATGCTGGGCCATTTTCCCTATCCCGTGTGGTGTACGCGCGAAAGCGCGAAAGGATGCTGTCACGTGCCAAACGAAATGCCTGGCACACGCGTCATTCTCGCCCCCGTTCCACGTTCGACTGGGCCAACGGAAAGCGAGGGAGTGAAACAGAAAAAATAAAAAATAAAACGATGGAAATAGAGAGAAAGTCGACGAGGAAACACGTGACGCGCTCGGTTGAGGGATCTTTCGAAAAAAAAAAAAAAAAAAAAAAAAAAAACCTACTCCTACGTGATGAAAGGGAGAGCAAAAAACCTACCGGGTATAAGGGACTATCCGAAACCTTTAATACTAGGACACGTGTCTACGTGTCTACGCTTTTGTACCCTGCCAACGTAGTTTCCAAATAATTCACCGTAATACTGGATCTTCCTACAGCTGCTGGATAATGTCGCAGTCGTCTGCCTACATCAGGTTATTTCCCATCTTAATGGTCCAATCGACCATTCGTTTTCTCTTTCCAACCAACGATGCTGAATATATCACATTTCGCTGAAAAAATGCTGAAGAAAAGTTGGCAACGATGGGTTGTTGCATTGATGGCTTTTAGCTTGAATAACTGATTTTCTAAATGCTCTTTTTCTTGCTGATTAGATTATTCGATATTCTTCTTCACTATTGTAAAAATACGGTTTCCTAGGAAAATTTAGTTTTTATTTAGTTCTTGATGATTGACCAAGAAACAAATCGAAATACAGCACCAACACAGAAACGACAAATACTGAAAGTAAAGAATCTCGATAAAGTGAAAAAACAAAAGTTACAGAATCATCGATCGTAACGAAATATCGAAACCTAGATGTCCATAAGGTAATTTATCACTTTCAAAATTCAGAAAAAACAGCCTAAATTATAGATCGCTCTTGCTATATTGCACTACATAGACCCGATTGAATATTAAGGAACCAGACATCAAGAAGTAATTTATAACTATGAGAAAACTGTTTAAAACAGTATTGTCACTTCGCCCACTGGATTAACATTCAACTTTTCATTATTGAACAAAAACACTATTAATAATTATCTTCGTAGTCACTTCTCAAGAATAGAAGCCGTTCTGTTTTCTCAGATAACCCCTAATCAACCCTAGAAACAAAAATGGTATTTTTCATAATAAAAACCGGATTGGATGATTGAAGAGTCGAAACTCCAGAGAACAAGTGATCATATACGTATTTATTCAGAAAGGACAAGGGATTTAAACTTTTTTTCTCTGTATCTAAAGCAGATTCTTTTGGTCGTACATAGACATTCATCCGCAGTTATTCGGTCCTTTGCTCCAGGCTTTTGGATATTGTCTTTGTCTCGTGGGTCTTTCTACATTTTCTCCAACCTCTTGCTGGTAACATCGATGTTCCTCTGGTTGTTTTGTCTGTTTTTCACTGGTCGTATTTCGTGAATCTAGAACACTACCGGAAGTGAGGCGTGGATAGGAGAGATGGACGAATAATGAGAAGGAAAGAAAGAGAAAGAGAGAGAGAGAGAGAAAAATACGAATGAGAAAGAAGAGAGAGAAAGAGAGAAAAGGAGAAAAAGACAGTAGTGAGAGTCAGGCCTTCTCGTCAGCCCGGGCGTCGAGGCCAAAGAGACGGAGTCACGTCTCCAGACCGGAGTTGCTCTAATTAAATTACTTAAGCGTACGTGTATCCGAGGGTGGTTCCCTGGGTGGAAAGACCTCCTCGCGTACACCTATACGAAATTGTACACGCCTCCGGGCTGTCGGTGATGTCTCGGAATAGGGAACGTTTCACCTGCTTTCTAAAAAGCTCCTTCTCTCCATTCCACTTTTTTTTCTTTATTTTTATTTTCTTTATTTCTCAGCCCATTTTTCGTTTCGCGGTTTGCCCTGCGTTGCTGATGTTGGCTCAATGAAAATACAATTTATTGGGTGTAGTAAAAAGAAATCCATGATTTTTTTAATGGCTTCAATTGTTTGTACCTTGCTTTGTGTAAGTCCGATCAGGTTACACTAGATAGCGTTGGGAAGAAGAGATTCCGTAATAAACAAACTTTTGCGATTTGGTGATTTCAGAAAATAATGGATTTCTTTTTACTAGACCGAATATGTACTTTCGTGTAAACATGGCTTTAACCATTAAATGACGATGAACCAACGAAGAGTTCACGAAAAAGAATCTTTCGAATTTCGTTGCACCAAGGTATTTTTGAAACGTCATTGATAAATATGACAAAACACTGGTGGTGAACTAAATCACTTTTTTGACTGTTTTTACGACTGTTTTGCGATCGGGTGGCTTCAAAAAATCATGGATTTCTTTTTACTACACCTGATATGTACTTCAATGTAAACATGGCTTGAACCATCAAATGACGATGAACCAACGAAACGTTTACGAAAATTTGAAAATTTTATTGCACGAAAGTGCGTTTGAAACGTCACTGATAAATATGACGTAACACTGGTAGAGAACTAAACGATCTTTCTTTTCTATTCGGCTCATTACTTCGTAACGGAAATGTCGTGAAATGCTAATGGCCCTTGGAGGTTTTTCGATCCTTCGCGTTGATGTGATAAAATATTTGAGGAGTTTCGACTCTGGTAAATTCTTCGCCGAGATACAATGCAATCTCTTGGAACGTGGATAGCCGAGAGTAAAATATACACATATGACCTATAGTTTCAGATAAAGAAACCAAATCCTCGACATCGAGATTTCGCATAAAATGGAAAGAAAATGGAGAGGAAGGAGGAAAGATGAGTATATAGAAAGGATGAAAAGGGAAGGGGGGGGATATACTGAAGGGATAGATACATTATCCTTGATGTTACTTTAAACGCAAAGGGACGTGAGCTCCATATGATATCTCTCTTTTCCATGGAATATCATATACTTCCTCTCATCTCCAACGAATGAAGCTCGCGAGATCCCTGTGCACGCACTTGCACATGTCCTCGGATTTTTAGATATTTATTTCTCTGTATCTGCGTATACATATAGGGAGGGGGGGAGAGGAAGAGATAGAATACTAACTTAAGAAAGAGTGAGTCGTTGCAAAAGAAAAAACTGAGGATCTAACATCTGGCTTCTTTAACATAACATTATTCCACGTTCTACCTTCGACTGAACTGAATTTTCAAACGTTTCTCCCAAATATTGATACGAGGGCCACATTTCCCTTTGATAGGGATTTTTATTTCTTCAAAGGTCAAGTTTTTTTTCTTTCGTAAAAAATGGAAAAGTAATCCCGAGCGGAATTACAATTTAAAAAAATATGTCGCAGACGTAAATATTAAAATAGACGAAAAAGTGATGAATTATTGATAAAATAAAGATTAGTGGACAAAAATATTGGATATAAGGAAGAGCTTGTTACGAAATAGCAAAAACAGGGACAGTTAGGCTAATTATTAATACGTACTTTGATAGGATTTTTTATTTCAGTAGGCTATATATTTTTTCCAATTCATTTATTTCTATTTCATTTTTTACTATTTTCATTTTTTATATATAAATATAAAAAAAATTAAAAATTAAAAAAAAAAACTTTTCTTAATATTTCATTTTTTATTTGTTTCATTTATTTCAATTTTTACATGAATTTCTGTTCTGATGCAAGAAATAATCAAGCTAACCTCAACCAAAATGTATCAACCTCAAAAAAATAAAAAAATATAAATATACTATATTTTATAACCCTACTATATTTATACATATTTTAGTGTCCCCACGATTAAAATATTCCAAAAAGTGATAAAAAATTACTCGAATGAAAATTCCCCTACAAAAGTAGTAATTCGAATACAAAAAAACCCAAAAAGGTCACGATCCAAAAAAAACGTATAAATGATCAGAAAAAATGATATAAATAAAATCCTATCGATGTATCGGATTCATTTTCGTAAAATGTCTCAATTTATACGATAAAACGAGACATCATTGAGGCGGTGAATGATATAAAGTTTTGTAGGGTATGGTGGTCCAGGACAAGAGGCACAAGGGTCAATTGAAATGCGATTCCTTCGTGCCTTTATGGTACATTTCCAGATCCGGTCGTCCGGTACAGCAATACCGCAGACCCGCAAGATTCAACTTGAAGTTTCCGGCCTTGGATCTCTGTCCCTGTCAGCCTCTATCTCTCTCTTTATCTCTTTATTTCTTTTTCTCTTTTCGTACGTCCAGCACAAAGGGTCCAGCCTCAGGGGGTCGAACCAGCCGGACTTTGTCGAGTCCACAGGGCGCTCAGTGATGTCGAATGTAAATCAGTGATACGCGCCCGAGCGACCCTCATTCGCCAAAGAACCTCGTTCTGGCTATGAGCATCACAGCATCCACACGCATACTTTCTTCCTCTTTCCTCTTCCCTCGAATTCATTCACCCTATCTGTGTCTTTCTCTTTCAGTTATATTCGCGTTCACTCTGCCGCACTACCGACTCGGTCATTTGACCATACTGCTCAACGTCTTTCCCCAGTCCTTTCCATTTCTACCCTCTCGATTGTCCCATCTCCAATATCCGCTTTCCCAGAACCCTCCCCCTCCTCTTTATCCCAAAATTACGGGGTTCGTACTCCACTGGACAACCGATGAATCTCCTCCATCCCATTCTCATCCCTCAAAATTCCAAATATTGTTTGGGTTTTGAATTTTTAATAATAAAATAATTTACGAAATTACGAGTTTTAAATAATACAAGAATTTACGAAATTGCGAATTTTAAATAATACAATAATTTACGAAATGACGAATTTTAAGATTACAATTATTTATCAAATTACGAATTTTAAATAATGAAATAATTTACAAAATTACGAATTTTAAATAATACAATAATTTACGAAATTACGAATTTTAAATAATACAATAATTTACAAAATTCCGAATTTTAATATTACAATTGTTTACAAAATTACGAATTTTAATATTACAATTATTTACAAAATTATGAATCTTAATATGACAATTATTTACAAAATTATGAATTTTAATATCACAATTATTTACAAAATTACAAATTTTAATATCACGAAACCCGTAGTTTCAGAATATAAAAATTCAAAATTTTGAGTCTTTTGGTCAATCGAAGTTCGCGATTTCTACCCCATCCCAAAATGAACGAAAATCGATTATCTACGTGAAACCTACAATTACTGTGATTTTCCGAATACAACAATAATACTGGTACTTGAATATATAAATCATGACGATACGTTTAATAATACTTTCCAGTACTATCATAGCTTCTTTGGACATATTCTGTGATAAAAAATCCCTTTCGACATGAATAAATTTCACCGATAAAAAATTCGTTCTTGCAAATAAAATAGGAAAGGAATATTTCGATCGACGTAACTTGTTATGCAGTCAGATCGTGTTTCCCTTACAGGCACCTGTATAAGCCGGAGTTAACGATATCTCTGTAAACTTGGCGTGTAAACTGCGAATATATATATATCGATATATATAATGGTGGACATGTATCAAAGTGGTAGTTTCATCAAAGGGATGCAAGCCTGAACATACACCAAACGGAATAACGTCAAGTAACATAATAACACGTTTAATCTTAATTGGACGTAAATAACTGAATATCCATCCAAATATCCATCATGGAGTAGGTATCGTGATTCCATCCTAACAAATGAGTATAATCGTATCACGTAAAAAAATCATTAAACTAAAGATTTTAAAAAATCATTAAACTAAAGATTTAAAATAATCATTAAACTAAAGATTTACAATAATCATTAAACTAAAGATTTTAAATAAATTAAAGAATCAACAAACCCAAACAAACAGCGTAAAGAACAAATTCAGCGTAAAAAAATTATTAAACTAATGATTCGTAAATCAAAATCGTGACCAGTTCGATATTTAAGCAGCGTTCATAAATTAATGCCTTTTTGACATCGATGTAAATAGATAATTATTGCTGAGTACCATGGTAATTGTTTATTTTTTAATAGTATTTATTTTTGTACTTATTTTCTAATATGAAAATCTTGCTACCGGACATTTTTGAGTGTTTTGTACGAAGTTCTTCCGCTGATAATGAATAAAACAATTGAATAAACAATTAATGCAGATTATCATAGAAATTCTTTTTTCCATAAGATTCTATTATTCAATTTTTTTCTTGTTTTATTAAATAAAACGCTTTTCTTCGCCACTGCTTTTTCTCCAAAATAAAAATCTTGGAACTAGACATCTTAAAGTTTTTTTAAACAAATTTCTTGCGCTGCTTTTTTTTAAATAAAAAATCTTGCCACCAGAAATCTTTAAGTGTTTCTTTACGACGTTCTTCCACTAAAAATGAATGAATTGAATACTGAATCCGCTAAAATTCATTAAATAAAAAAATTATTCAATTAATTAAATTAATTCAATTAAATCATGGAATTAAACCGTTTATTATGAAAATTTCGTTTTATCAAAGGATTCATTTATGCAATATTTTTTCCTTGTTTTATTAAATAAAATGCTTTTCTTCGTGACTACTTTTTCTCAAAAATAAAAATCTTGGAACTGGACATCTTAAAGTATTTTTAAAACAAATTTCGTGAGCTGCTTTTCGTTTCTGGGTGGCGCCCTAGCATCCCCAAACCATCTGACGCTCGGCTGCCTCAACTTTCTGGGCTGCTCCTCGATAACCGGGGAAACACTTAGCATTTGTTTTCCGGATGTAACGACGGGCCCCGTCTGACGCTTCGCTCTAAAAGGCAACTTTGCATGGATAGGGACAAAAAGGGCGAGAGAAAGGGGGGGGAGGTAAGAGACATCAGGGACATTATTGTCGCAGAAAGAAAGCAAAGGAAACAACCGAGAATGAAAAAAGAGGAAGAGGATGAGAGAGGGAGTGAGAAAGATGCTTTCCAAAGCGTACAAAAGGAAGAAAGACCGAGGGGAACGCCAAACTGAACTTCGTGGTGCGAAACCAGGCAACGGAATTCTAAGAGCATACTTTCCATAAAATGCATCCCGTGAAAGCGCATTTACCAACGTTTTCAGACATACACACAGAAAATCATACATGCGTAGAAAAGCAAAATTTACATAGCTTCGAAGTTAATCTCGATGAAAAATGACGTCATCCAAATCGAGAAAGATTATTAAAAGAAAAAATTCGTAAGCTGATAATAATCGGCTTTTACCAAAGAATTGATTAATTTTTGTCAATTATTCGACGTCACCAATGCCAATTTATGGGACTAAAATACTTATGGTGTATATAAATATTTAAGTTTCAAAGATTTTTAAATATTCTAAATTTTAATCTCGATGAAAAATGACGTCATCCAAATCGAGAAAGATTATTAAAAGAAAAAATTCGTAAGCTGATAATAATCGGCTTTTACCAAAGAATTGACTAATTTTTGTCAATTATTCGACGTCACCAATGCCATTTTATGGGACTAAAATACTTATGGTGTATATAAATATTTAAGTTTCAAAGATTTTTAAATATTCTAAATTTTAATCTCGATGAAAAATGAGTGATCCAAATCGAGAAAGATTATTAAAAAGAAGCATTCGTAAGCTGATAATAATCAGCTTTTGCCAAAGAGCTGACTGATTTGTGTCAATTATTCGACGTCATCAATGCCAACTTTTGGGACTAAAATACTTATGGTGTACATAAATATTTAAATTTCAAAGACTTTTTAATATTCGATAGATAATCTTAGTTGTTATTTACTTATAAGTTAAATTTCAAAGCTGGTAAAATTTGCTCGAGCTCCTCGAAGATTACGAAAACTCAAATCGAAAAGTCTCCAAAATAACGAGTCCTCGGATCCCCATAAAACAAAATGCCAGATAATTGTCCTAAATATTCAATAACCTGATTGAAACATTAAATTTTGCCTTCCAGTTCGAAGCCCACGTAAACTCATTTTCTCTTAAGAGTGTATTTATTAACGTTGATTTTTTTCGTACGATACTCGATATTTAAAACCGCGCTGTTTTGGTAATGGTACCAATGGTATCGAAAATGGTATCGAAAATAAAAAATGGTATCGAAAATAAAAAATGGTATCGAATATAAAAATGGTATCGAAATAAAAATGGCATCGAAAATGGTATCGAAATAAAAATGGTATCAAAAATTAAAAAAAAAATTTTTTTTAAAAAAGAAGAAGACAATTATTCTCGTCGGAAGTAGCAATTAACCTCGTAACTGAGAAATTGACTCGAGCAACATCATAATGTCTCTTCGCGTGGAGCCTAGAAAGCAGCATCTCTGGTACCCCTGACGGGTATCCCACCCTCATGGTTACCTCGGGAATGGTTAGTTCGGGAGGGCTTGGTTTGTAGGGTTGGCACTTGGGCTGCGCTAGTCCGTATACCGAGAGCCGCCAACGCGAGCAGCCAATTACCGGTGCCCGGGCATGGAATAACTGAATTATCTCGATGGAAGCGGCTGCTGCCACCACCCTTCGAACATCTCTATCTCCCCCACCCTTTCAACCTGGTGCTTTTCCTCCCTCGCTCTCTTCGTTTCTCTTTGTTTCTCTGACGTAGACTTGTACCGATAGACGTGCACTGAACACCCAGACACACACTCCTATCAGATGTTTCAACCTTTTGCTCTTATCGTTCACTCACTACATCAAGCGCTGTCGTTTCTGTATAACAGTCATGGTAGCTTCTCTCTATGAAGCAGCAACGCATAACCCTAAATCCACCCTCTTTCCTCTCCAACGCGTTCAGCACCGAGCTATACACAAGTCTCGGTTTGAAATTACGTTGGCCTGAAATTTCGATGAAATGGATTCCTTGAACCATACTACCGTTACATGCCATCATAGGACACGATTTTCCAAGTTATCGCAGCGTATAGACATTCTCTACATCTGGATCTCTCTCTCTCTCCAGCTTTCTCTCTTTCTTTCACTGCCTCCTCTTTTGCTCTTCCGATCCAGCACTCTGCCTGACTGACTTTCCTACCAAGGGCTGATGGCAGACGCCGAGTCACGCAGCCCATAGACAGAAGTGGCAGACTTTGATGGTGAGTCAAACCTTCAACAGGAATACACGCGTTTCCTGTGTTTGCTCAAAGGATGGAGACATGCACAGAGTTAACTAGCAACCGAGCTTACGCTCGATACGTACAAAAGTCGAAAAAGCACAGTCATTACGGAGGACAAATGTTGGACAGAGTGGTGCATGGCAATAGTGGAATTTTCATCGTTTGACAAACATTGTCCTAGCTTGATTCTTTTTTTTTGTAAATCTGTTGGAAATGGGGTAAATTTAGTTCTGGATTTTCGTTAGTGATGTTTGGTTTTGATTTGTCAGAGATAATTAGGATGATGATGAATCTGAAGAAACCAAAAGGGTAGAAAGGATCTTTGTTTCATTTGGATAGTGCAAACGTTCATTTTGTTGGTTAATGGTCAATGGTTAATTAATGGCTAATTGGTTGGTTAATTGCTATACTGATTATTATTTTTTTAATTGCTATACTGATTATTATTTTTTAATTGCTATACTGATGATTTTTGTCACTATTCAAATACAGCACGTTCTAATCTAAATTATTCTTTTTAATCGTTAAAACCACCCCAACCGTCGTTTTTTTTCTTACGAATCATTGGAAGAGGATTTTCATTTGATGCTCGTTTACCTTTCGTCTCCAATAAGGAATGTCCACTTTCTTTGAGAATACGAGGAAAAACGGTTACGTTGGAAAAAGGTAAGAGCTGAAAGGACAAGAGGCATTCGGAGGAAAAACAGTCCTAGGAGGAAAAAAAATGGAGACAGCAAATAAAGTTTTTTATCAAGCTCGTATAGCAAGACAAATATATGGGAAGAGACAGGAAAGACGAACAAGAGAGAGAGAGAGAAACAGAACGAGAAAGGGCAAGACACTGGAGACTTGGATAAGTTTTCGTGCTCTGAACAGACCCTTCCAAGACCGACGACCGAACAAACGTGAGCTACAAAAGTTCGTCAGAGCGAGGATAGAGTGCAGGGTAAAAGTATGTGATTCGTTAAGGGTTTCGGTCCCGAAGAGCGTGATTTTCCTCCGTTACGTGTTCCCAAACGGGAAAAAAGCTAAAGAGGTAAAAAGCTTTGAAAAATAAAATTGCCACGCCCAAGTTTGTCCTTCTAATCAATGAAATAGTAATTATGACATATTGGATAAAAAAGTAGGCATTTCGTATGAACCTGATGGATTAGACGTAACTAGATTTCAAATGACAATTTTTCGTTTCTCGTTCCATTTTCAAGTCCATTCAAACGTCGTTTCTAATTTAATCATTGTATCAAGGATAGGGAAGATAACGAGAGGAAATTTTGATCCACTTCCAAATTATCAGAAAATTCAAGGGGTTGTCTCTTGTGCTTGAAAAACTCGTGTTTTCTTACCTGAGTTAAAAATGACTTCAAGCTAAGATGGCAGAGAAAGGGAGAGAGAGATTGATTGATTGATTGATTGATTGATTGATTGATTGATTGAGAGAATTCATAATGCCCTAGCGTCGTTTCAGGCAAACAGACATATACATAATAATAACATTAACAAAATAAAACAAAATAAGAAAATGAGAATAAGAATAGTATAACATAAGAATAAAATAAAAATAAAACAAAAATAAACCAAACTTAAACTAGAGCTTAAAAGAAAACAGTAATGAAAAATTAACACGAAACTTATAACCATAAAATAATAATAATAATAATAACAATAATTATCACAATAAAAAACCAAAATGGGAATAAATCAAAGAAATAAATTAAAGAATCAACGAACCCAAACAAACTCAATAAATCCGAGAAATCCAGAAAAACCTGAACCCAAATCGTCCCAAAAGAGAGGAAGAGAGAGAGAACGAAATAGTAAGAGAGGGGGAGACAGAGAGAATAAAAGAGAAAGAGAGAAAGAGAGATAGAGAGAAAGAGAGAAACCGGAAGTGTGAGTATACGTGAACGCTTCGAGCGAAGGAGAGTAAATAAAGGGCCGTTCCGATTGGGCGATCAATTACATCGGGGCCTGCATTATTCATGAGGGCCCGGGGTTGTAGGCCGCAGAAAGCTCTCATCCATTCGTGAATCAAACTGCGACCCCTCCGTTCCACTCATTCTCTCTGTATATGGTACAGACCTTCGCGCGTCACACGTAAATGAGAGTGAGAAAAGAAACAAAAAGAGAGAGAGAGAGAGAGAGAGAGAGAGAGATGGCTGGAGAGAACGATAGTTCACTATAGAGACAGCAAGGGGGGGTGTATTTGCATCGGCAATCACTGCGAAGCCACGTGAGTCTACGTGGTGGGACCACCATCGAATTTTGTCCCTCGTTCTCTCCCCATCTCACTACTGGACTCGCTGTACTTTAGCCACTCGCCTATTGGTTCAAATAATTTCGAAAAAATGAATCTCGAATGAGAGTCGATTAATCGAATACTGGCTACCGTGGTTATACATAAGACGAAAGAAAAATCGTTCGAAGAGAAAAAAACCAAAGTAGAAAAAGTAGAGGCATTCATAAATCGAGTGAAAGTCTGGCAAAAGAAATCTAGAAGCTGAAAATCTTTTATTCGATGTTATCGTTTCATCACGTGAACTCAGACAGTCATTATTACTGATGACAATGAACTCCTCATTGCCTGTCGTAATCCAACGATATTGGGTCAAAGTTAATCAATACTTCAATTATTTTTTTCAATTTTAATCATATCAAATCTTATGAAGAATTGCAGCTACTTTCTTCCAGAATTACAGAATTAAGAAGAGTTACAGAAGTGCAGAATTAAGAAGAGTTACAGAATTACAGGATTACAGAATTACAGAATTAAGAAGAGTTATAGAATTACAGAATTAAGAAGAGTTACAGAATTACAGAATTAGAAGAGTTACAGAATTACAGAATTACAGAATTAAGAAGAGTTACAGAATTACGGAATTACAGAATTAAGAAGAATTACAGCTTCTTCTTCTTATTCAGAATTACAGCTACCTTTTTCCAGAATTACAGAATTATTACACAACTACAGAATTACAGAATAAAGAAGAACTACAGAATTACAGAATTAGGAAGAATTACAGAATTACAGAATTACAAAATTACAGAATTACAGAATTACAGAATTACAAAATTACAGAATTACAGGATTACAGAATTAAGAAGAATTACAGCTTCTCTTCTTCTTCAGAATTACAGCTACATTCTTAGTTTCCTACATCAGCGATAAATCACATTGATTTTGTCAATTCCAGTCAAAACGTTATTTTCAATAACATTCTTCGGGTACTGATTCATAAAAACAGCAATAGCGAATATACATCGTTAGCCAAAATTGCTGACTTGGTAATGCTACATTTTCAACGACATTGAAGTAGAATAGTACGCGAAGGGCATCAGATGGTGAGACACGAGTGGAGAGAGCTACAGGTTCTCTGCTTTCAGGGGCATTCTCGATGTTCATCGGCGCGAGTGGTCACGGTTACACGTAGTCGGACAATAATCCAAAGCAGAGGATCCGGACTGTCCACCGTGGATGGACAAATCTCCATTTCGGTAGTCACGAAGCTTGCACGCTCAGACGGCTAACAATGTGTGCATAGTTAGGACAAGGGGAAGAGGAGAAGCAGGAGGAGGAGGGAGACGGATTTGTCGTTAGAATCCGATGTGTGTCTTGGGCTCTCGATTAATTTTAGATAGTGAACTGTGAATTGCGTCAAATAATATGTACGATGTCCATCCAGTAATCCTATTTTTTTTTATCCGTGGCTGTTCTTTTTGATTCGTGTGGCAATTGCTACAGCAGTAGTCAATTTGTACTTCAGGTAGTCAGACGGCAAAAAGTAGGTGAAAAATTCAGTGTAACAAAAAAAACTACATGAAAAGTGGAAAACTGTAGGAGAGACCCAAGACAAAAGTAACAGTTAGTACTCCATGCCTGATTTTTGGTCAATTGTAACATTTGTGATAAAATAAATATAGCTATATTAAACTTTCGTTCATGGTCTAAACATGTCCTTTATAATTTTATCTAATATATTTTGGTTTCTGATTTTGATAAAGCTGCAGAAAAAAATTGGAGATTGTTACTGACCCCATGGTCAGGGCGAAAGTAACAAGGCCTGGGTAGAAAGTGACACCATATTAGTTGTGCTCAATGCTATAAATACAATGAAAAACAACAGAAGAGTAAAAATTATTTAATTCAAAGTTATAGTACAAAAATAATAAGCTTCGTAATTAAGTTTAACTTGAGATTCGAGTTTCTATCCAGTCGAACATCAAGAAAAATGTACTTCTTGATGATTAGTTAATAAACAAATTAACACGGGCGCAGGGATTGAACTCGTGCGCAGGGGTCAGTGTAAGCTGACGACCAACGATCGCACGCTATGGCTATTGGACAAGGCTACGTTTGTTACTTTCGACCTGCCGTTACTTTTGTCCCCGGTCAGTTCTATTGAGGCTTCCAGGCCAAAGAATCAGACACATGACACATCGCTGAATCACGATGATTAGTGGCGCATGATTTTACGAGAAATCGTAAAGAGCCACTTCGTTAGGCGACAGTAATGGAGGCACAGTTGAAGAACGCAAAAGGACAAAAAAAAAATATCTAGAGTCTGGTGAATCGACGAAGGAGGAATATTCGAAACTGTGTATGCTTTAGGAAAGAAGTTGAAGAAGTACAGGAAAAGAGAGAAAGGCTCAGCAGGCAGAGGACTCGCTTCCGCTGCGTCATCCAAAGTAATCAAAGTGGACTCGACCTCTTCCATCCATAGAACTCCACACTCTTCCATCATCCCTCTTCGTTTCTCGACAGTCTTCTCCAGCGTCAGTACATACCGAGTGAACATAAGCGTAGCTAGGGCTATATAAGTATATCAAAGAGATGCTTTCCTCCTCGACGCCGCTCGGACCAGGGAGAGGGTTGGTTACCGGTAACCGTTTCTCTACGTTATTACGTCTTTGAGGGTGCCGTCGAGCAGAAATTATGAGTCCCCGTGTATAGTACACTATACGACCACTCACCCACCTACTTTCTACTCGAATTACGCGACCACCTAACTCTTCTTCTACCTGGCTCTCTCCCTCTCTCACTCCCTCTTCCTCTCTACGTTCCCTCACTCTTTTTCTCTTCGCCACGGTGTCTTGAAACCTTTGCCCATGCTAGTAGCGCACTACGAAAGCGACCCTGTCGTATATCATGCACCTATAAAACTTTATCACTCGTTACCAGAAAATACCGCAAGTGGTCTACGCGAGACAACCCAAACTCAAGACTTTTCAGGGTGCAAAAGGAAATTCCCTTCTCAGGAATGTTATTCCGGTAAATTCAAGAATAAAACATGTCGCCAAGGTTTTTGAAAAACAAAAAAGGGGAAATCCTAGCTGGTCAGTGCCACTTTCTTCTATCAAATGGTCAAGCGAAAGATGTCACGTTGAACACGGTGGATTGTCTTCTTCGATTTTTCTTCGGGTTTCTGATGCGTTTAGGGAATTCGCAGAGGGTAGGATAGAAGCCACTGTGAGAGTCTCCGCGTTTTGCTTACCGGTGTGTCGTTGGATCATCGAGGCGTGGCTGGGTTAGTTTGGTTGGAAACACGCCTGGGCGAACATGGTAAACACGCGGAAGCAACTGACACTGAAGGGACCGGTGGAAGCTGCCACTGGTCGACCGGTTGCAAGAGCAGAGAACATACATATATGTATGGGGAGGGGTAGGAGGAAGAGGAGGAGTAGCGGAAGAGCTGTAACAGCAGAAGGTTCCTGGAGAAGGCCGAGACGTGGCCCTCTCTCTGTGCAGGCAGACGTGGACAAACAGACGCGTCCGCGGGGACTTGGAAATCACGAGGACGAGATACCCAACGCAGCCAACGATATGGAGAATCCGTCGAACGGTATTACCGTCTGGAAGCACGAACGAAGGGCCTCGTGTAACCCCCTTTACTGGCATCGTTCGAGCGTTCGATCGGGCGTCTCGGTTCTGCGGATTTCGACCGACGGTCACGTTTCATCGGACTGGAAATGATTTTACCCTCGAGTAACGATCGATTACGAGGCTAACTCGGTCGTGATATCGCTCCTGGTATGGCACACGATGAAAGCTTGTGGGTTGTAAAAATCTTAAAGCTGGCAGGAAAAAAAAAGTACGTTTTTCATGGGTTAGTCCACATGCTCGAGAGTTTCGGGGATAAAGCTCGTGAAGAGGAAACGATAAGAGGAAGTGAAGCGTTTACCGATGCGTTACGACGATCATGCTCGGCTTGCCAAGAGGACATTGATGCTGAGGAATACAGTATCCGTATAGCATATATTCGGTATATCAAAAAGCGAACAGCAATAATAATTCAGAGACATAAACTGCGCAACCGTATAACCCAATTGGAATACGATTTCGTCGTACCGGAGTGACCGCGAAAGAGCTCTGGGATCTCTAGGAGTCACGGTACCAGCGAGTATCGCGCTGATACCCCATGTCTTGCATAGAGAATGTTCTCCTACGTAAAGGACCCGGGTACGAGTTCAAGGAAGAGGAGGCCGAGCCAAAGAGGGACAGTGCGAGAAACCAAAGTCGAGTCATGTGCTGGATTACGGCCCCGAGGTTGCCAGTTTACGAGCAAGGTCCTACATCCACTCGTTCGTTGAATCCTGTCCTCCTCCAACCTCTTCTACTCGGCTAAATTATTTATTACCCCGGGCTCATGCCGAGGGATGATGGGATAAAGGGCCCTCCCGCGGGTTTCAAGCCTTTCCAAATTAAACGTTTTGCCTGACGGTCCTGTAGAGAGCTTAAATTCGCAATCGGGACTAAACTACATTGGCTAAAGAGACAGGCACTGGATGTTGCAAATTCCAGCGAACGCTTGAACTTGAATACAAAATTGATATTCAACTTGGTAAATGTGCTTCTTTTGGACGAACGAATGGAATCCCACGATGGAGCAATTTACTTTCGTGAATTTTGGAATTTAATGAAACGGATCCTTCGTGCAGAAAAAAAAACCCAGACGATGCTATAATCCCGTAATAGTCGACGGGAGAACGTCTTTGACGACCGTAACCGTACGACCCCGCGAAACTGCGCAACTCCAACAACCGTAGGTTTATGGTAGACTCTCACTTATTTTTTTTTTGCACCCTCTTTTCATCCCTTCTTTATGCACTCTGTTCGAATGTTCAACCAGGTTGACCAGCACACGACAACGAGGTCGTTCACTCTCTCGACCGAAGAAAAGAAACAAAACACAGGCATTACGTTTGTGGCATCGTTGTAGGTACGAAAAAAAGAAACCAAAAAAAAAAATACACGTGCTCCGTGGCTCGGTGGTTTTAATTAAATTCGTATGCGAGTCACCGACCGCCCAGAAGCACCAAGAATAAAAATCCTGAACGACCCCTCACACCCTTACCTTATTTATTCCGCTGGAAGGTAAAAAACATCATTCGTCGAATTTACAAGGCAAAGCAGTTCACTTGGTTAGCTCGCGCAAGACCTCGATGTATTTCCGTTTTACGAGATGTCACTGCTGTAGACTCGTATATTGTCATTCGTTTGATGTCTTCCTCTCTCTCTTTTTCTTGCATACGCTCCACTTCTTCCCAACAATTAGAATCAACTGCATGTTGAAAAATCGTAAAAAAGACGATCGTAAGTACGAGTATTTAATTGGAACTTTCCTAAGGCAAAAGTGCTTTACCAGCTTGACTGGAGTTAGCGACTGTAGCATTCTCTAGACTCCAGTTTGGGCTATGGAAAATCTTGGAAACGCGATGGTACTCGATGTTAGTCTCACAGTGGTGAGCCTGTGTAATGTTTGCCAGATGAACGGCCTTCCAACGGCATCTGTTTACCGGACCAACGGGCACCTTCCTTCGTTTCTCTCACTCGTACTTCCTCTTTATAGGCCTCATCCCCTGGCGACCCCGCCACAACTAACACCCTCCCTTTTCACCAGTTCTACAGTCAGAATATCCAACCATCCACTTTCCGGCTCATCCCAAACAACCGAAACTCCTCTTCGTGGTTGATCAAGAGAGAGGAACCAGCGTTCGGTACATCCGTTTAGGGCCGATCCAGCGAGAGCCCAGCTTCCTCCAGCACCCATTTCGAAACCCTTAGAATTCAAGTACTTGGCCACAAAACTTAGCGGTGCACTCCTGGAAAATCAATGGCCGTTGAAGAATATTCCAAACATTTATACCCCGCTGTACTGTGCACCTGGCCAATTTTACACTCCTCTCCATTTGCGTTAAAACTACTTTAAATAATATCAAGATACGACTGAAATCACTACTTCAGATGGTACGATTGTTTTTACTGGAATTTTCAAATGTAACCTGGAAAATAACTTTGGTATGTATTCTAGAAACTTTTGTGGTTTTGCGTTAAGGGCTTGACGAACATCGACATAACCTCACAAATTTTCGAAATCCCTTTTTTCGGCGTCGATTAAGTTTACGGTGGAAAATCGTGCATCAGTCTTTGTAGAATTCATAGAGACAGAAATAGATGCTTGAATTTTACGATACAAAATGTTTCGTCCTTGAGAAATTGCGATTTAAAAATTTCGACTATTTCTATCGCACTCGTGTGTCACGTGGTACGTTTTCGACATATCCTTAATCTTCTTTATCCAAAATAAAAGTCGTTTAGAGGAATATACATTGAAGCATTGGAGTGATTTGAAAATGTCCTTTTTGAAAGATGAAGCCAACAAGGAAATCTTGACCTCACGGCGCGCAGCCAAAATCGATAAAACTGACGTCTCATTAATCGCAGTCAATCCGGGGATCGCAATTGTCTTTTCGCTTCAACGAATTTCAAGCCGAGTTTATCGGAGATTTCCCCTTGATTACGAATCACTTTAAGTTTTCACTTTTTTTTTTGTTTTTTTTTTTACGGACCGAAAAATTGATCACGAGATTACGTATCAGTGAAGAGATATTTGCGCGTTTATTGCACGTACGTATCCAAAACAAGAGAAAATCGAAAAGGGTGGGTAGAGGAAATTTTTCGTTTCGAGAGTGGCTCTAGTGAGACTTTCCGGAATGGCAAGGTGTGCTCGTGAAGCGACCGGAAAAAAAAGACTCGATAAAATATGCGGGGCTCTCGATCGTCTGAACAAAAGGAATTGCCTGCGGCTTCAAGAGGCCTGAAAGCAAACAAATAAAAAAGAGGACAAGCCGAGACGAAGGTAGCGTCGACGGGGAGTCACCTTGGCAAAGAGATGGCACGATGTGGCTGAGCAAACACAGTCCGATGAGGTGCAAATTGGAATATGGAAATGAGGAGCTCGAATTCGCCCAAGGGTGCGAATTTGTATCGTACACCGCCAGCATCTTTATAACCAAAGAGACTGCACGGTACGATATGGATAACGGCATGGCGCGTCATTAGCATAGAATAAAATACCCCATCGATCTTCAACTGTGAATTAATTGGACCAGCGAAACCACCCGAAGCTACCAAACGAAATGAATTCTTGAGTTTTCTATGATTTAAGATGTTACTCGATGGGTCATACGAAACCGCTAAATTTCTTGAAAATTTGTCAAATGCTAGTTTTTGATAACTTTGATCAAAAAATTTCTGTCGAATTTTTCAGTAAATAATCTAGTAATTATAAACGTACTTATTTTGAATGGTCGCTAATGGGAAAACAGTTTCTGTAGATTTTAATAGTTGCGTAACAAATGAAACGAAATATTGATGTAAATAATGAAAATATGATGGGTCATTGTAAATGATAAAGCGAAGTTTCAATTGAATTAACCAGATTGACTCGTTTATTTGGGTTTGATATATTTATCATTCCAAATTCCTGATTCGACAATAGGCGTTACAGTTCCTTCGATTTTTCAAAACTACTGGGAGTACAGTTAAAACGTAAGTGTAAACCGCTAAATTTCTTGACAATTTAACGAATGCTAGTTTTCGATAGCTTCGCTAAAAAAATTTCTGTCGAATTTTTCACTAAATAACTTCGTAATTATAAACGTTAAAAAAGAATTTTTATTAGCCGGAAAGAAAACTTCATTTACTCCCAATGAAAACACAAAAGCAACTTTTTATAAATCCCACAGAATTCACAATAATGTGTAGTTCAAAAACCAAAAAAACAGAAAAACGTCGTCAAAGTAAGATCGACCTATTTATCATATCTAATTCCGGATTCGACAATAAGCGTTACAATAACTTCGATTTTCCAAAGCTACTGGGAATACAGTTAAAACGTAAGTGTGAAAAATCGGACGTTGACGGATGCCGGAGTCGAGAGCGTTTTCGCTTTGGGTTTGAAAAAAATGACTGGCAATATTTCAGTGACGTTAATACTCGGAGTTTAACTACAGGGACGAAATAACAAGAGCAAGATGAATGAAGTACTTTGGCTTACATAATTCATTCTCGAGTTCCAATGGTTCGAAGCGAAAGAAAGAAGGAAGGTATGTTGAAGGGGTTGTCAGAGAGGTAGAAAGGTAAGAGCACGTGGTCTCGTGGCTACGTCGTATTCTCTATGCACCACCAGACCGTCTAATCATACGCGCTGAATGTTAAATGTCCACAATTTCCCGCAGAGTTCCCTACTATCAGCTTCTCCCTCTCTTCCTGTTCCTATTCCTCTTTCCTCCATGCTCCTGTGGAACGCCAAGGAGCGTGGATGAGAATGGAGGTTAGGGTGGAAGGGAAGCCAGTCAAAAGCCAGAAGCAGTCTAGAGCTGGTGCGTTGGTAAGAACGTGCCCTCGAAAATCCGGGAATAATTCGTGCTCCGGGAGAGCTCGATTCACCACGGGTTTTCACCTTTCTCCTTCTCCACTACCACTCAGGTTTCACCACGAAGGAATACAGGGGTTTTGATTCTCGGTGTGCTTCACGCTCATACGATATCCCAGTAAATCGACGTCTTTCCCTCACCAATTTGGTCTTTCCTCTTTTTCTTGAATTCGCTCTTTGCATCCTCATTCCTCTTTCTTTTTCTCTCCCCAGCATCCCCTTGGTGAAAATGATTGTCAAGCTATTCTTGCGAGAAAGAATCTATTAAATATACGATTCGTCGTTTCATCGATTTATTCAAATTAACCATGAAGGCGATATTAATTCTTGGCTGTACCACGAGTCGAAGCCCTTAAATGATTGGCGCTATAAAACTCGCTGGAAACAAATTGACGTACCGTTCAACCAGCCAACGAATCATGATTTTCATGGACCACATTATTCTCTTCGTGAAAGTAATTCGAACCACGGAAATCCGTACTCGTGCCACAGCTTTGCTTATCCCTTCTGCTCTCACTTTATAGCTGCTGCCATCTCCTCCTCGCCCTCCTCTATCCAACTCACCCTCGTTCGTTTCCCTTCTGCGTTCTATATCGCGTATACACCCGTAGGAGCAAATAATGGCTCCTGTCGCGGCTGTTTAGGCGACCCTGGTCCCCACCAAGATTGGAGGTGGCTTCCCCTTCGCCGGATACAAACTATTGCATCGCATCCGTTCACCTCGGTATGTCTGATCGAGTTAACCTACCCCTCTAGGCCCCTCACTTGCCGTTTTACGCTTCCCTGATGCCACTCTCCAACGGCTTAAACCAGGCTTAGGCCTCGGTGTGGTGCACAAGCCTATCTCCCATTCGAAAACCACCTAGGTATACCACAGCATTCCGATTTTTAAGGCAAATCAACGTTTTTGGCAAATCAAGGTTTTCGGCAAATCAAGGTTTTTGGCAAATCAACGTTTTTGGCAAATCAAGGTTTTTGGCAAATCAACGTTTTTGGCAAATCAACGTTTTTGGCAAATCAAGGTTTTTGGTAAATCAACGTTTTTGGTGAGTCAACGTTTTTGGTAAATCAACGTTTTTGGCAAATCAACGTTTTTGGTGAGTCAACGTTTTTGGCAAATCAACGTTTTTGGCAAATCAACGTTTTTGGCAAATCAACGTTTTTGGCAAATCAACGTTTTTGGTAAATCAACGTTTTTGGCAAATCAACGTTTTTGGCAAATCAACGTTTTTGGCAAATCAACGTTTTTGGCAAATCACCCTTTTCTCTTCTGATCTGGTTATCAAACTCTATTACCAAACCCAAAGACACGGGATACGAAAATGGATGAAGTTAAGGAAGTACTGTAATCACGATCATTCCAAATTTCGAGTTTGAATTTTTTTTATAATGTTGGTGAACCGTTTATCCATCGTTTAGCCAAATTTTAGTAAAATTGGCTGCTTAGTTTTTCCGTAATAAAATTGTAAAGTTTAGCACTTCGAGCTAATGAAGCACGTCGTTTTATGGAGACCAGGATTTCACTGATTCCAGTCTTCCGGTTCATGTATCCAATACAGACCGTTGGAAAACTGGATTTTCATAAATTGGGTTAATAATACACACTGCAAAAATTTTTAATTCCAACCTCATTGTGTAGTTCAAGTGCTATATTGCAAAATGTATTTGATTTCCAGTTGAATATAATCGGGATTAGGACATAATAGACAGATGGTCACATCAGGTGTGATCCGTTTGATAAACATCAGGCTAATTTGTTTAATAAACACGACTTAACGTGACTTTTTTTAAATTTAAATTTGATTTGATTTGATTTGATTTGATTTGATTTGATTTGATTTTAATACAAGTAACCGTAACATGCAAATAGCAATAAACAAAATGAAATCCATAAACGAAGTGTAATATCATTAACAAATACTCACTGTAGCTTTTATAAAATGTTTTACCATTCTATTCTCCCTATCGTAATGAGTTCAGTGATTTGAGGTTTCTAGATTATTTGATTACATCAAACAACCTAGATCTTTTCATTTCTTCATTTCATTTTTCATTTTTTTTCTGTTAGTAAATTTCCAATATATGTAACAAAATTTCCAACCGAGATTAGCTAAACTAATTGTACAATTGATCGAAAGCTAATATCTTTGATCAATCATCAGTAGTCTTCAACAGTATTTTCTTTCTCAAACTGCTGCATGGATTATTCGTCCCAACGAAACACAACCCTGATAAGACTAAACATTAAACGTGTAGAAATTATTAACGATGCTGGATTTCCTTCAGCAACTTACAGTCTCGTAGAAATGCATCATTGAACGTCTAGCCAGGATGTTTGCGCCACTTACCTGAAAAACAAAAAGAACAAAACTCATTATTGATTGTCCAATAAAATGGCTTGCTCGAAAACAACCATTAGTGCAAACATGAAATTTTTATTTTTATTTTTTTTTGCAACGCCGGAACGTTTATGATTTGCACGAAAAGACACAGAATACGTCCCTGGCCACGGGAACAGCGTGGGTTCATTAAAGCTCGACGGCACCCGTTTAATCCTCGTGAACCTACCGGAAGCATGTTCGATAAACAGTGGATTTCCTTCGTGATAGCTGCGCGAGTGGAGCTTCGTTGACTCGGTTAAGATCAAGGGGATTTTCCCCATAAATACCTAGCTCGCAAAGATTGCACGCGCTCACTCAGCGCACACTCGTGATAGACTTACCACATACCGAATGGAGTTACCGCGAGATTGCGAGTAAATAGGAATACGAATGTGTGCTCGAAAATGGAAACAGCTAATCCGAGAGAAGCCCCATCAATATTCTACTTGTTTGTTGGAATACAGCCTAGACATTATACGTATCTTAATCCAAGGATTTTCCTCAAAGATATTCGGGTGAATAGATTTTAAACAAAATTTTACTAGGCTTCAAGTGGGGTATTGGAAGAGACGTAAAAAATTAGGGAGTAAAAAAGTGAAGACAGGGATGAAAAAAAAGGAGAAAGAAAAAATCGAGGAAAGTGGGGACGGGTAAAAAATTGCAAAGAGGCATACTCTTGAGGATAAAATACTAAAAAAATAATAATTTTATAAGGAGTTATCGTATATTTTCTGAATTTACTGGCAAAAAGAAAATCGACGGTTTCTGTGCTCGTTTAATAAAAATTAAATTGTCAAGTTTAATACGTGTACAATTAGACACATATTTTAAACAAAATGGAATACATTTTTGGAGGAATACATTTTAAACAAAATATTACTAGGCTTCAAGTGGGGTATTAGAAAAACGTGAAAAATTAGGGAGTGAAAAAGTGAAGACAGAGGTGAAAAGAAGGAGAAAGAAAAAATCGAGGGAAAGTGGGGACGGGTAAAAAATTCCAAAGTCGCGTACCCTTGAGAATAAAATACTAAAAAAAAAATGTGTATAAGTAATTACCGTATATTACCTAAATTTGCTGGCAAAAAGAAAATCGATGGTTTCCATACTCGTTTAATAAAAATTAAATTTTCTAGTTTCTGATAATCCTAAATCCTTGAAATGATTATATATAAAAATAATAATTACGACTATCTACAGTATGTTTGAAAATTTTCGCTATATATATTTGTGCACGTCATCTACACCCAGAAGTTGGCATTTATGACGTACAATGTATTAGCCTAGGACTTTCATTCTTTCTTTCGACTTTCAGAAATGATTTTGCAATAACCTTGACCGCATAAAAACCCGAAATATGTCGTTTGCAATGCAAATTGGTGGGTAGACATTTTAATCGTACGTTTGTAAAAAAAACAATGATAATTGACAGTTTCATTGGTGCTGAAATTCAACGATCGAATGGTACGGAGTTTCGGAACGTTGTGGGGTCTGAACTGGTATTTGGCGTGATACCCAGCCGAATAAGCCTTTCCACAATGAGGTTGTGTATAGGCGTACATCCAGCAGGGTTCCTCGCTAATTTTTCTCGTTAATTTCGTGGAGATCAGCCCGGGCCGTAGCCCAAAAGGCTTGGGGGTACGGAGTTGCCGTTCGTGGATGGTCGAAGCTTTGGCTGGTGGGGTTGCCGGAGGTATCCGAAGGGTTTTAATGTCTGCTCCCGCCCACCGCGAATTACCCCGTAGAGATTTATTAAAACCGTAAAGCAGAAGAAACGACTTGGCTCGAAGGGGATGGTAAGGGGTGAAAAGAGTGGCCAGTGCTAGAGACGTGGCTTTGCTACGTTCCACCCGACGTAACTTGTCGCTGCGCCGGAAGGTATAAGGATAAAAGAGGAAGCGAGTGGTGGCTGAGGAATGAGGAATACAAGCTGATCGTTTCCATTTCGTTTCTTGCTGAGAACAAAAAAGAAAGAAAACAAAAAAATCTCTTGCGCTGACGTTAGTGTTCAGCCTGGCAGTCTCGTTACACCAAAAACCCCAATTAGTTTTATGGAATGCGTGAAGGTTAACCGCACGTGTCACCACGTATTTCCTACGTTTCTCAGAGAACCGTTTGCTACCACCGCAAATGGCATTGACCGCGACTGCGAGTGTACCAAATGTATGTTTCCTGGTCCAAAGAATTGTTGATACCCCTCTCTTTCTCTCTTTCTCTCCAGGGAATGCCCGAACGGTCGGAAGAGTTCACACGGAGGCACTCGATCTGTTTGCCAGACGTCGTATACGATAGAGGCTCCTAGACGACAACGACGAAGATGACGACGCCCGACGACGAAGAAGAAGAGCGAACGAAAAGTTATACGCGGGAGCGAGTCTGCGAGTTATGTAGGATATTCGGTGACGCGACAACTTTTTCGAAGAACGTCGATATATATTTGTTCCCCAAGCTAGCGTTCACGAGTGTAGAGAAGAGAGCAATCCCCACAGCCTCTACATCCAACCTTTCGTCTCATCGGGTACTCTTTCCTCCTTGAGCTCTTCCCTACCGTGGCGTTATCCTCTGGAGCTTGGGCAATGGCAAGAGCAGTGGAGTCAAGTAAAGTAAAGCAAAGGTTGGCTCGAGTCCAAGCCCAAATTCCTCCATCCAAAGAGAGAGAGAGAGAGCCACGAGGAGAGCGTTACGACCCATTGCACACGCCGAATCGTCTCTAGCTCCCTTCGCCGCGCCACAGTCGAGACAGGTCCAAACCTACCTAGTCCCTAATGTCGCAGCTCGCCATAGCTCCTGGAGGAAGAGAAGGAAGGCACAAAAGAGGAACGAGAGGCCAGCAGTTTTGGGAGAAAGAGAGAGGGACCAGGAGATGTGGTTTGTCGGACGATAATTATCCCCAGACAGGGAGAGATCGTATTCGCGTCCTTCGAAATAAATATCTGCGACCACTGTAAGCCGTCCAATGCCGCTTAGAAAAATTCTCTCCAAGCAATCATTAATCCGGCTGAACCCTGGTCCATTGGTCGATTCGAAAAGGTCTTTTACGACACTCTCCAACCCGGTTAAACTGTACGACAAAGTTCAATTTACCGAGAGAAGCTTCGGCCATTCCCTAGGGTGTCTTAAAACACCCGAAACGCGGCTACATAAATATATTTTAATTTAACATCCGCAAAGGGTTGTAAATTGCGAAATAATTATACCTGGAAAGCGTTGTGACCCCAAAAAAAAAATGGAAGGAAGGGAGATGTAGAACCTAGCGGAGTTACGCAGAAGTTGAATGAATTTTCTCTGCTATGACCGCCTGCCCTTGACTGCCAGAGGGATTAAAGTTTCACTTTTTCGTCTTTTTTTCGTTCTCTCTTTTTTTTTTTGCTAAGGTCACATCAGCAAGCTACGATGAATACGTTTCCAAGTTCGTAATAGAAGTTTTTTAAGTTTGGACCAGCGGATGGACCAGTGAAAGAGAACATGTCGAAACCTCTCTTCTCTCGGTGAAGGAAAAGATTGAAGTCTGCGGAAGAGTGAGACATTGGGGCTCCGTGAACGCCTGCACTAGCTTTCAATTTGCGAGGCAATATTTTTGGTCGAGCACCGAGAACGCCACAAGTTCGCTGTTTCATAAGGTCGTTAGAAGGGGGTTTCGCTAATCTTCACCACACCGCAAACTCTTGGCAAAGTGCCCGGCTAGGAAAATATTGTTCCACTAACGTTATCAGGCCATCAGGGTATACGTGTATATAATACGGGTACATCTATTTTTCCGCTCGTATGGGCCAACAGCAGGACCACGAGTTGCCATATAACTTCATATGTAAGCTACCGTTCCGAGGAATTTCATATTCCTAGCGTTAGAAATTTACTGTTTGAATCTGAAGGCTCTTGGCAGCGCAAATTCACGGCTACAAGTATGGTGTCCCACCGATTCATGATTTTATCCATCTGCCGTGTAGAGTCTCGTTGTTGCGTCATTTCAAACTGGGCCAACACGTTTGCGACGACAAGAGAATTCGTAACTTGTTACGCAACTGGAAGGACCGAATATAATTGGGGTTGCAGGCAAAAGTGAATTCCAACGAACAGTATGGGGATTTGTAACCATTTATGGTGCAAAGTCGTTAAATTTGGTGATTTTATAGATACTAGGTGGCCAATAGGGTATTATTAACGAAAATAATCATTTTTTAAAGTTATTAAAAATGATATATTTATTATTTAAAAAAAACTGTTGCAGAATTAGTTGCAGATTATTTCAAAAATCTGTTGCAGAAATGCAACATTACATCAAGTGTACCAAAAAATCAGCTTAAAGTTAGGAAATATGAAATTTTTAAAAACAGTCATTTTGCTGATTATAACACAAACTAATGCCACATTGCTCAAATATCACTATTTCACTAAAAGATAACTTTTCCTAAACGAATTCAAAGAGGGCGAAACAGGTTTGTACTTGTTCGTCACTTCAATGAAATATAAATAGAAGTGTCGCTATCTAGTGAGCTCGTTTGGTACTAAATCGATAGAATGCTTTATTGCTGATGGACAACATCGAGTAAAGTCAGTCTAATCGTCATTTACTATATTGTTGATTCTATTTGAATGGTATGTTGCAGAAGTACAACATGGCTCCATAAAGGGTTAAATATCACAAAATTTGAGAAGGCCTTTGTTTCGAAATGACAAATCGTCAGTAATTTCCAAAACTCAAATGATTAAAAGATCTGAACAAATATCAGAACGAATATCACTGCACAGGCTCGAAATATCGAAAAGTTGATAATATTTAATTTGGTCGTTTCTCCTGTATGGTCAACTATCCTCGAATTACATCCTAGTGTTTATGTCACAGTTGCAATTTTACGGTCACGTTATTGCTTTACGTTCGTGTTTAGCATTCAAACATTAATATCGCGAATGATATTTGACAATCCTGATAGCAGTTACCTGTGTAAATTTGCATACAGTTCCTTTTTAATAATAGGACGAGTTCTGGAGGGGGGGAGTGGACTTTTAAGCGAACCCAAATAGACCAGTAAATATGCTCATCTAATGAATGGTTATGAAGGGAGATGACAGCGGAAGTCATCGCTAGGTTTGTTTGCTGGGAACCATCCCAGTGTGCTATCAAGCGTCCAATCATTGAGCAGTGTAGTTACCTCTGGCAAACATCACGTGGTTGAAAATAGTCAAAACGTGACCACAACACCAATGCCTCTGAGAAGCACTTTTTTTTTCCAGCTGAGAAACGTTGTCCCTTCACCACGAAACTGTTCCTTCTTTTCTGAAAGAGCAATTGGACCAGATGGGGTGGAGTAGGAAACCTGAACTTCGATTGACCAGATGGCTGAAAATTCCGAAATTTAATAGTCCGAAACTAAAAATTTCGTATAGGTTTACGAAATTTGTTTGGGTTTGTTTGGGTTCGTTAGTTTGATTTAAAATCCTTGATTTTAAACAAACCCAAACAAACCCAAAAATTTGCGAAATTTGTAGTTTCGATAAATTCAAATTCGGAATTTTGAGCCTTCCCGTGACCAGACCGAGAAAGACCGACGCATATAATCGGAGCAAGTGAGAAGGCCAAATGGTGAAACGGTTGCTGATGGTGGAGCGAGGTTTACACGCGGCTCGAAGGGCTCGAATAAATATAAAACAGGGGAAGGACCATTGTGGCGAAAAGCTGGAAGGAAAGTGGTCAGGTCCGAAACATCTGGCTAGAGGCTTGCTTTGCAAAACCATGGTCAGCTTTCGACTTTCGTGTTTTATAACCTAACTTTGTCCAACTTGGATTCGTAACTGCGGGGAGTACTGGAAACTGGGATCTTAAGAGGGAAAACATATTTTCCAGGAGAAAGAACAGTCAGGACGTATTTCGAAAGAATTTTCAGTGGACCATCAGAATTTAGGCTAAACTTCGAGAAGTGCTCAATTTGTTGCCTAATAGTCTCGATACATCTCTGATTCCAGTATAGAACAGTCAATCTCAAATTGAGAAAAGATTTTGAAAACTAGATTCTTCTATTTTTCTGTCTTTTTTTCCCTCTTTATCTTCGCCATTTTCCGTCCATTTTCGTCTTTCCATTTGCCCTTGAGTAATCGAGTATAAAAAATCGATTGGACTGTATTTGTCATCGGATTACTTTTTGCGTGGGCATTGCAACAGTTGGCCTCTTCAAAGCACACCGGAAATCGTCTTTGCAAGAGCAAAGAGCAAAAGCTACATATGTATGCTTTATTGGAATAGGATCTCTGTCCCTTTAACACGTTATATAAACGGACCTCGATTCCTACAGAGCTGCGCAACGTTTCGCAGTTTTCACTTGTACCGTGCATTGGGCCGAGGCAAAGAAGGTTGGTGGCAAGCGAAAAACCAAACGTGAAGAATTGGCAAAGGGAAAAGAAAATCCTTTAGGAAGCTCGGACGTGTCCAGATCCGGAGAATGAATCGACGGTATGACTCTCGACCCCTCTGCTCGACCTGGTGAAACGTATATATCTATGTCTCTGGTGGTAGTACCCGTTAAGAGCACCCTGTTGAAATAGTGCCGGTTGCCAATAGAATTTTAATGCTCGTCCGAGCGAGCCACTAAAAACGATTAGTTCACCCCTCGAATTCCCTTTATAAATTCTGTCCTCGTGGTTTTCCGTCAATTCATTGCAACCCCGAAATGGCGGAAAAAAGACGTGGATTATTTTATTACCTTGGACAATTCAACATTGTTGGAAGTGAAATAAGCGAAGTACGTTTGCACTTTGCTTGTTTCAAGTACTTGTTTCAACCCAAACATGACTGAATCCCACCATGATGGTGTGGTCTTCATCAAGAGTTTGTTTGGGATTTATTTGGATTTTTTATCAATTCAACATTGTTGGATTGGAAATAAGTGAAGGACGTTTGCACTTTGCTTGTTTCAAGTACTTGCTTCAACCCAAACAAGACTGAATCCTATCATGACGGCTTGGTCTTCATTGAGGGTTTGTTTGGTTTTATTTGGGGTTGTTTGGGTTTGTTTGGGTTTGCTCATCAATTTAACGTTGTTGGAAGTGAACTAAGCGTAGTACGTTTGTACTTTGCTTGTTTCAAGTACTTTTTCCAACCCAAACATGACTGAATCCCACCATGACGGCTTGGTCTTCATCGAAGGTTGGACAAACATCGATTTAGTTTATAAATTCAAACATACATGATTTTAAGTCTGATTTTTCATCATACTTTTGAAGTCTTTCAGGGTCAACGAAGAAAACGACTTTTTCCAAAATACACTAGCTATTATTATTGTGCTTTGTCTAAACGTTTAGATCAGGGATCATCAATTGAACAATGTTATTTCTCATTCACCACTTAATTTTAGATATGCTGTTAATTGGATTTCATAAATCCCTCCATGAATGCCATTGTTGAAATGATTAGTATTGGACGACTATGATTGAAGGAAGCGATCTGGAAATTTCACTGGCTGAATTTCCGTAATACGGTTCATCAAAGGTGGCATCTATTCTGATTCGGCTTATACGTTTCGCTTGTATGTAACCTGTAATTTCCAGATATAAGGTAAAGGCGAATGTCTCTAACCAAGGGAATTTGTCGTTACTGTAGAACCGGAAACAGGACTAGGTTATGCAAGTGAGCGAAGCTTTGAAGTGGTTTACATAGTCAGGTAGATTCTCAATGCATAATTTCGGGCTTTTGCTCTTTCTCTCTCTAACCCAAACAAACCCACACAAATATAGATATACCTTCCGTCTGTCAGGCAGAAAATAGGTACGCTGTTTAGTATACACGTACTTAGATAGCGAGTGTTACATCCAAGCTGTAATCCTGTGAACCGGGTTGCACCGAATGCCCTACCGTATTATGATCATTTCATTGTACAATACCACAGTACTGTATGAGAACCAGTATACCACTGGACCAAATTGGTTGAGCCGTATGCAATTTTGCAACCGTAAAGTTGGCCAATATCCGGCAATAGCCTTATACGCAGACTATGGGAGGACTGGCGATCTCTGCAATTTCAAATGCCATCGTGAGTCCCCTTCCACGATGTACTGGATAACTCGCATAGGCTGCTATTTCATCAATGGATTCGCGGAGGAACTCTGTATGACGAATAAATGTGAAAAAAGTTCACAGTCGATGAGTTACACTTGTGTAATGTTGGCTATCAATGTGTTCCAATATTAGCTCAGATGATATTGGTGATTGAATTGATCGTCGTATGAGTATGCTTGCATTTGGACAACGATGATGATGATGGTGATGGAATTGATCGTGAAATGAGTATGCTTGCATGTGGACAACGATGATGATGATGATGGAATTGATCGTCATATGAGTATGCTTGCATTTGGACAACGATGATGATGATGATGGTAATGATGAAGCCACAAACGCTGATGACGTCACTGATCAGAAAAAATACATCACGAATCACGTATTTCGAATAGTCCAAGTCCATCAGAGTCACCTATAGCCTGAGTTTTCAAGCTATGGAGTATCCCTCCAGAAAACCTCTGCAATGAATCGCCCAATTCACTCCCGAAGTTACAAATCGTAAAGTTGGCATTAAAGTTCGAGACTTGAGGACTTATCGATGTTTGGTGGAATTAGCCATACATAAAAGGGATACGAGGCGATCGAGGGAGTTGTAGGGTTAAGGGAAAACGGTTGTTGGTCGAGTACCTCGAGGCGGGACCGACGATCTCACAAGAGAACGAGACCCGACAAGGACTAACCGACTCATTCATTGCCTAGTTTAGCGACGCTTTACCCTGAATATTCATAGGTAGACCGTTTCCGGTCCCCGGGGCAAATATCACTCGAAAAGTTCACCGGCTGGCTTTCACCATTGCGAAGAGGGTTGCGTGGTTGAAGGTGGAAAGGGGAGGGGGCTAGGCGGAGACGATGAGCATATAGTTGGTTCTCTGTGAGAGCTTTCATCCGCTATCCTTCTATCTACGTGGCACTCTATGTCCTCTCTTGTATGTCCAGTACCAGGGTCACCCCTGCACATGTACAACCAGCCATTCAACTGCACAACCGAACCTTCCACTTCTACGACTCAAATATATATTTATAACGAAACTTCGAATGGATCAATATCCGGTTGGAATAATCTTTAAGCGTTGTTTAAATTCTTCGAGTTGTATTATTGATTTTCGTCACGTATTCGCAAAGAGTCACGTCTCAACTGCATCCTCGTGCATAGCAGGAACACGTCTACCTAAATATATCGGTAGCACCATTATTTCTTTCTCTCTTTTTCTTCCTCTCCATCTCTTTCTATATACGTATATATATATGTATATATATATATATATATATATACAGGGTGGGTAGAAAATCGTGGATCAAACGAAACAGGCCGACAGTTGGCCCTATTTGCAGTAAAAAATGTCTTTGTGATAGAGCACTCACTTGATCTCCTTAAAAGTTATGACTATTTGAGTGATTTTTGAAAAAATACCAAAATTTGTGATAAATAGGCGATTAGAGTAAAATGGGTGCCTGTTTTAAAACAATAAATGGTGTTTAGTAGCTTCTAGGAAATTTATCATGACTACAAAAGTGCTTTTATGATAGTAGGGACCATTTATGAGTATTGGCACTTTTTTCAATATCTTTTAAGTCTCACGTAAAATTATTTGCAACTTTGAAAAACTTTTACTTTTACTTTAAAAAAAAATATACTGGCAAAAAATGTCCCTGTATTAAAAAAACTTGTCTATTTAATGACGATTAAAACGAGGAGTAATACAGCAGTTTTTAGCTTCATTATTTTTTTTATCACGATCACTCAAATAGTCATAACTTTTAAGGAGATCAAATGAGTGCTCTGTCACAAAGACATTTTTTACTGCAAATCATTCCAACTATCGCCCTATTTCGTTTGATCCACGATTTTCTACCCACCCTGTAAATATGAACGTAAATATCCTTCGCTGGCAAACAAAAGGACTAAAAGTCATCTCGTGCGTTAAAAATTCACGGAGTAAGCCCGTTCGTTGACTGGCATGCGGTAGCTGTACCGACATTATGAATTACTTCGCGTTTATCTCGACTCGCTGAGAGAATGTTTAACGTCGTAATGGGGGTAGTTTCGGTAATTCGATCTTCGCGGAGGCTTGGCAAGCCGAGCTGTAAGGCAATCGACTTCTCTCGACCTGGTAGTATTTTCTTCCAGCTCTCTTTTTCGCTTGTGCTCACACGTACAACCCTTGGTGAGTACACATGTGAATTTGTCTGCGAAGGCACACGACTCCAGACATTCAGGGCTGGCTTGTCTCGCACCCCGTCATTCGAGATGCCAATGCGAATCCAATATTGGAAAACAATTTTTCTCGTCGTTTTCCTCAGGGTGGTAAAGGGAAGGGAAGGTGGATGTAGAATTTCAGTCCTCGTGGCTTTACAGAGAGGTATCAGAGCTCTGTCTCTTTTTCTCTTTCTCTCTTTCACTGTCTCTTCGTCCCGTCCTTCCTTTTACGTCTCATGGCTTTTCTCAGGCGGTGTAGATTTGTTCAGCAATGCTTCTGTCTATCGATGAAATTCACAGTCAAACTCACGATGCTACCGAGAGATGTCGTCTTCTTCGAGGTTTTGACTTTGCTTGAAACAAGCGAGGAGAAAAAGAAATAAAAGAAAAAAAAAGGGTTTTTAGGAGTCTCGTTGTTGCAAATAAAGCGAGATTGTGAGGAATATTATTGATAAGAGATATCGGTGATATTAAATTTTTCAAATAACTTCTTAGTTCTTTCTCATTTTGGTGTTCCTTGACTCGAGGGATGTCAATGAGGCATGCAATGGTAGCTCAGTGTCTCTATTATTAATTTTATCCGCAAATACCATTCCGCGTTAAACTCTCCGAACAGAAACCACCTCAAGGGATGGTTATGAAAGTTATGCGCCATCGTCTCTGCCTTGCTTCACCTCTCTCTCTCTCTCTCTCTCTCTCTTCACCCTCCTCCCTCTCGCTACATTAAATTCACGTAGCGGTGAACTGTTTTCCGGATATTGAAATACCGGGATAACGAAGGGTTATTAAAATGTAATTTCGGTTCAGTCGCTTTTGGATTACACGGCAAATGCACAATTGCTTCGCAAACTATTTTGCATTCAGCGGAGTCGTCTACTCGTCAGAGGGAAAAAGGAAGCGATCGAGTATGGTCGGTTTCGTCGTTGGCTTTTTTCAGCGATTGTGTCACAAACGACCTTATCCTACGAACCCAAACATGCATGATTTCTGATCCAAAGGAGTAGAATCAAAGAAATTTCGAATTTAGTCTGTTGCATTATAGACGATAAAGTCTCATAGTAAACCAAGCAAAGAAGCGGAAGTAACGTGCTACGTTTTCATCAAATCTTCCCAATCCTTCCCACTTCCTATCGTGATTTTTCTTCACCCGCAATCTTCGTGAAAAAAGTATAGATAATTCGAAGAAATTCATTCATACGCGTCTAACGAGTGAAATCTTTATTTATAATAAAATTGTAACAGAACGATGTCTGTACATTGAAGATATTAAAAAAAAAAATGATATGGGGGTCTTTATTAGAGCAACAGAAGCCAAATCAACAGTTTTTAGAATTTTTGTCTGTCTGTCTGTATGTATGTTTGTACGCGCATAACTCAAAAATTAATATTTTATTTTTTAATTTTTTGTTTGGGTTCGTTTGGGTTCGTTTGAGTGATCATACAACAAAACAAACCCAAACAAAAAATATTGTTCACCCACAAGTATTGAAAAATTGAACTTAAATGAAACCTAGGCTGTCTTTTGTTGTTCATTTCTCAGCCATGCAGCTACAGCGAAGCCTTGCAGGGCACAGCTAGTTACAAATAACGCGAGTTGCGTCAAGAAGCCCAGGGTTCTTTTGCTCCCTCAGTAACGTTGTGTGTACCAAGGAGAAAACCGTAATGAATACGGGAACGGTGGTTCCCTGGGCTTGAGACAAAGACCTTGAAGGGGTTCAACTCAAAAGCGGAAACAATAAGAAAACGGGCGTAAAAATCCCCACCTCTCTCGTTAGGGTTTCCCCAACCCAACGTTTTGACTTTTGACACCGACTGCCGGAGAGACCGGTGGATGAGGAAAGAAAGCTCGAAGCAGGGATATAGTTAAGAAATATCGTGCTCCAACTGGGCAACTGAGGAAGCTTTCCAAAAAAGAAAAAAAAAAAAAAGAAAAACTCAGCACTTAGGCGTCGGGTTAACTAGAGTGCAAAGAGGGCCGGTTTCTCCATGTTGAAAACGCTCTCCTGACGAGCGTTTCGTTAGCTTCTCTCGCGCCAGTGAGACCCAGGGACAAAGGGAGCCAAAGAAGGATCTCCAAAGTGGCGAAGGAAAAGAGCAGTTCAAATACTTGCCGGAAGAGAGGAAAGATTCAAAAGACCCAGAGAGAGAGAGAGAGAGAGAGAGAGAGTACGCGACGGAAAATACCAGAAATGGGCTGGCAAGGCTGGTGTGGGAAAAAGGCCTTTGAGTGAGAAAAGGCCATGTTCGGAGTTGGGACGATTCCATGAGAGGTGCTAATGAAATAGTCGGTTATGGTTTAAGTACTGTCTGCACTGACTGTAACCTTCATCCTTTCTGCGACAAACCCAAATTACCCCGTCCACATTGAGGTCCCTCTTTGCGACGAAATCCCTCCCCCCTCCCTGTATCTTCTTCAACGCTTGCTGGTTGTCTTCCTAGCTCTTACGTTCCTCTTTCTTCTGGCATATATCACCGGGAGCACGGAATTGTACCGGCCAAAGTTTCCCAACAACTTTTCCTGAGACACTACCGAAACATATCAAAAGTAACGCCCTCCTTACCGGCGACGCAAAGAACTTGCAATAACAAAATTGGAGAACGGCCTTCCTACGACTTTCATCCTCTTCGTTGACGACAACCTGTCTGCAAACAGGAACGATGATAGACTGATTAATGCAGCTGTGTAAAGTAAACGGAAGTAATAAATGTTTGAAGAAAGATAGTGATGAACTGATACCATTGTAGGAACTGAACTGATAGTAAACAATTGCCGTAAAGATCGTATAATGTAAGAAGCTGTGTGTCACTGAAGGAACTCTTCAGCTTTTCGTTAAGAGAAATTGGTCAATGCTTAGACTTGATGTTACATTGATCCTTTTAGGAGATCAATGGTGGTCATGGTCAATGGTGTTACGTTGACCATCGGGACGATACAGAATTTCAGTAGGGGAGACCAGGGACAAAAGTAACAGTTTGTACTCCATGCCTGATTTTTCGTCAATTGGAACATTTGTGATAAAATAAATACAGCTAGCTTTCGTTTATGGTCTAAACATGTGCTTTATCATTTTATCTAATATATTTTGGTTTCTGATTATTATAAAGCTACAGAAAAAAATTGGAGATTGTTACTGACAAGGCCTGGGTAGAAAGTGACAACATATTAGTTCTGCCCAATACTATAAATACAATGAAAAACAACAGAAGAGTAAATCAAATGATTCGATTCAAAGTTCTAGTACAAAAATAATAAGCTTCCTAATTAAGTTTAACTTGAGATTGGAGTTCCCATCCAGTCAAACATCAAGAAAAATGTACTTCTCGATGATTAGTCAATAAACAAATTACCGCAGGTTCAGGGATTGAACTGATGCATGGGGGGTAGTGTAAGCTGACAACCAGCGATCGCACGCTACGGCTATTGGACAAGACTACAGAACGTTTGTTACTTTTCTCCCCGGTCATCCGTTTACCTGAAAATTTCAGCAGGTCATTTATGCACCCTACGTTCGAACTTTAGGCGTTTTCGATCTGTTTTCCATCAGCCGGATAAAAAAATCGATTGGAAAGATCCACTAGCCCCCAATAATGGATCATATCGTGGGAACTGTAGAGCTGGAGAGTTGGAAAGTTTGGCTATAAACGCAACAGCGAGGCTGTTGGAGACGCGAAGCTTAACCATGGCTAGGAACATGGATAATAAGATATTTAGTTTACCAACGTTTAGGTAGTCCCTGAGGGGTTGAAGGCGACTCGAACCGGGCCAATGCGGATAAGGCTCTGTGTTGGTGACACCGACGGATAAGGTAAGGGAAAGGATAGAGGTTGGGCGAACCTAACCATGCGACTCATCGCGAGGTCACGTTGCTATAAGAGACGCGAAAGAGGGGGGGGGGGGGGGAGGAATACGGATAGGGATGTATACCGCCATGGCCCACCATGGTCTAAGAGACTTAGAAGCTGGCGGTCACCTCTTGAGTGCATTCTCCTGTTTCTGGAGAGGCGTGGTACCGGCGCGTCTCTGCTCCTGGAGGTTGCTTCCGCTGTTCCTTCCCTCAATTCCTCTCTGGTACCTCGAGCGCTTAGGCTTTCAAGATCATTAATTTAAAGCGCGGTCGCAGCCGCAAGCTTACCAAGAGCCGGAGAGAGAAAGTGAACGCAAACGCGGCCACCAATGCAATTTCAATGAGTTCTCGAGATAATCACTTTTCCTTGGCACGAAAAAAACGAAAGAAAAAAAAAATGGAAAAAAAGAAAAGTAAAACGAGCCTGCGCGAACATCGTCCAAGTCTAAAGGGGTTAAAAAAAAAAGAAAACGGCGCAAATATAAAAGCGATAAGAAGAAGGATGAAGGTGAGAGAAGAAAAAAGGATTAATATCCATGATCTGAAGAGAGGGTTGGCAATAGAAAAGAAAAAAAAGGAAAAAAAAACTGTACGTAAAGCTACAGCTTGTACGAAGTTATCGATCGTCCAGTGGTATAGAGTTTGCTTCGACTCTCAACGACACGATGGACGTTGGACTTCACTACCCCCTGTCCTCTCTCACCCTTTCTCACACTCGTTCCCTCTTCAACTTTGAATGTGTTTTACGCGTGTACACATATACGTCGTATAATATAGGCGGTCGAGAGAAAATAAAATTGACGAGAAGCGCTGTGAGAGCGAGAGGGGGAAAGAACCCAGGGAAAGAATGGGGGATCGATCGTATATAGAGGATGTTGAAGAAAAGGGTTGTCCAGTGGTCGGGAACGACCCGGATAAGAGAAAAGGAAAACGAGAACGCGGTACACGAAAGAAGAAAAAAAAAAACGAAGCAGAAGCTTTTCCGACAATGTATACACATTCGTGTGTGTATATGTGTATATATAAAAAAAAAAATATATATATATATATATATGAACTAGACCCGTCAGAGTGCACGCGACGAGCAAATCGCACGTGTGCTGTTCTATCGCGCTATTGGCTTCACGGATTCGTCTTCGGATGAATTTTACATGCGAGTACAAGACTCGAGAGTTGGGACACCCGTGTTGTGTTCGTGAGAGAAAGGCTTAGAGAGAGAGAGAGAGAGAGAGAGAGAGAGAGAGAGAGGGAGAGAGAGAGAGAGAGAGAGAGAAAGAGAGAGAGAGAGAGAGAGAGAGAGAGAGAAACTCCAACGCCCTCGCAAGAGAGATTCTATTCGAGTGAAACGGGCTTAATCGAATCACGCGGTAAAAGAATGGCCGACGTCGAGAACATTTGCGAGTATCGTAGAACGAATGAAAAATAAATAAATAAAAGATGGGAGTAAAAGAGAAGGAGGAGGAGGAGAAAGAGGCCTGGGAATGGAAGCTTAAGAGCGTGTATTGTGGTTTCGAGATCGATTGAGTGGCCAAGCAGGGATCTTGGCCTACATGTATAGATATCTGCTTCCTGCATACGTAACCATGTACACTAACGTGGAAATATATATTCATAGCGAAAGATGAGGCTATTCATCGTGATACACTCGGCATTCATGATATTCCACACGATTGCGAGAAATCGCGAGGCGATGCCGATAGAAACGAGAGAGAAATCGTTGCTCGTGTCACCAAGAGGAAAAGGGGCAAAAGGGGTTGGAAGGAGGTTCGAAGGAGGTTGGAAGGAGGTTGGAAGGAGGTTGAAAGGAGGTTGGAAGGAGGTCGGAAGGAGGTTGGAAGGAGGTTGGAAGGAGGTTGGAAGGAGGTTGGAAGGAGGTTGGAAGGAGGTTGTAAGGAGGTCGGAAGGAGGTTGGAAGGAGGCTGGAAGGAGGTTGGAAAGACCCGAATGAACGAAGGGGATTGGTACACGAGAACGGAGACGGAGAACTATACTGATGCTGGTATACATCGGGGGTGGAATTAGCATCTCCATTAGTCGTGCGACATAATGCGATATTACCAGAGGTACATTGGTGGCAAAAGGCCGAGTGAGGGGAACCTGAATGGAAAGCGATGTGAGACAATGGAACGTGGAATACTCGGCTCAACTCGAATCCTTCCCTTCGTCTCTTCCTATCCGTCTATGTCTTACTCTGACTCTTTCAATTCTGTACCCTAATACCACTATCTATCATGAAACTTTAGCTGTCTCGGAAGACTATCACTGTATGGACGTATGTTGGTAACGTTCAATTTGTGGGACCAGGTATTATATAATTGTTTCGTGTAAGTTCGAGACTGATGGAATTAGCAGGATTCGTACGAGTATTACTGGACGGTTCAGGGCGATTTTTATCATTGTACGTAGTTTGAGAAAATATTTATATTTATAATTTAAATATTTAATATTTGTATTAAATATTTTGTATATATTTTATTTTATATTAAATATTTATTATATATTAAATATTTATTATATATTTTATTTTATATAATAATTAATATTTATATTGAATATTTATATACTTCAATGAATACAGAAGATTGAGCCAAGTAGATACACGATAATCTTGGTGATTCCTAAATTTGGTATTACGTAATGTTTGGGTTCGAAAAACACTTTTTTTTTAAAACACGTTTAATCGAATAAAATATATCATTCAAATATAGGCTATCCACACTGATGGATAAACTCAGATGATCGTGAGATACATCATACAAGTGTATGTTTGGGTTTCAGTTTATGTGAAGCTATTCGAAAGTTGGTGAAAAGTACGTTTCGAAGATACTCGACGATTATTAACTTTGGAAGAAACTGAATCACTTGATAATAGTTAAACATCTCATTTTATATCATCTAATATAAAGATTTTTTTTTTTCGATGCTTTCTCTCAAATAGTTTTTGAGTTACGCCATACATACTTCTATCAAACAGTTTTCGAGCTTTTTCAATTTTCTTTTATTTTCGATCACTGGCAATTTTTATCATTCATAAACGATCCTGATAAATACTTGAAATCAACAATTCTCACCTGCTCGAAACCCAAGTACATAAGAATAAAAATAAAGAAATCAATTTTCGTAAAAACAGTGACAACCGTAATATCAATTGGACCCGAAATAACGAAATTCCAGGGATCCAATTTTTGGTGAAAACGTATCAGGAAAATCAGCGAACGTTTCTTCGTGCTTCCGAACTCGTGAAATCGCGTCACTTCGGTAGCCTGGAGTTTAGGATTCGCCGATGGGAAATAAAACGAGGAAAAAAAAGTGTCGCATGTGTTCGCGGATAATTTATTTATATTGAAAGGGTAATCAGCGATGGTGAATGCTCGCTCACGCGTCAGATGCTATCGTGACGTGATGGAATATATATATATATATATATATATATATAAATATATAACGACGTCGACGCTTCTGCACCGAGGAAAATGAAATTAAGGTAATGACCAGCTTTCCACCGAGGGAGACCATGACAAAGAGAAAGGGGAGGGGGAGACAGATAGGATGAGCGGTTGGAGACACAGAGCGGCGGATGTAACGGGCATTGAGCGAAATTTTTAATTCTCTCCAACGTCACTACCGCTTGCTTCGGAGTAATTGAGTGAAAGTTTCCTAGTGTTTTATGTGGTGGCTGGTGAAGACAGAGGGAACCGGGATGGATGGGAGGATTTAAAGTTCCTCTTGCACCAAGGGAGGATTGCACATTACGGCAATAGGACGAGGAATTTAAGGGGTGAAAAGACACAGGATGAGTTTGAAAAGTTTACACGTGGATATAAGACATACGCGATAGAGAAAAAAAAGGCTTATCATCGATGTCGATGAAACTCTAAATATCTTTCAATCTCAAGTTTAAGCTTTACGAAAAAAAAATTTTAAAAAATCAGCATTTCCCGTATCAGCAACAAGATTTGTCTTTGTGCTTTTTTTGGCTTGCGTGAGACTCCGATATCGATAACGAAGTGAGGAAAATTGAAGATGGATGGATCAGTTGTTTTTCGAATGTTTTTTTTTCGAGATCGAAGAAAATTGAATAAAAGATTGAAAAGGAAATTGAATTTGTCGAATCTCCTTTTTTCGAGAATGACGAAAATCTAAAAAAAGAAATCAATTCTTTTTTTAATCAGAATTTTCAAGATTTACGAAAATCCAAAAGGAAGCTTTTTTCTCATCTCTTTCTCGAAAGATTAACGAAAACTGAAAAACAAGAAGCAATTCTTTATCGAATTTTTTGCACGTTAGAAGTCACGAAACAATCGTAGGCTCATGGCCAATTCCATAGCCTGAAGACAGAGGGCGTTCGATATCTTTCAAAGTTACTCAAGAATTCGTCGTGGCAAGAGGCCCCCTTCAAATATGACTGCAATTTAACCGTCGAGAAAGAAATAAAAGATGTTGGAAAATCTTTCGTATAAAAGCGCTGACGTTGCAAAGGAGCAGGAAAGGTTTGGGGTGTAGGAGAATTTATCCCAGCCGGTCCTCACGAAACGACAGAGCACAAAAGAGCCCATTGACGAACCGGTCGAAAAGTGCATGAGAACTTGAAAATAGTTTGGAGATCTTTCGTGGTGGTCGTATTCCAAAAGGGCTGAAGACTGGAAAGAGAAAAGGGAGAGAAAGAGAAAGATAGAGGCGACCAGATTGGTGGAGGGGAAACGGAGAATGTGAGAAAGAATTCTTTTCTTTTTTTTTTTTGTCTTCAACGTTTGGAGCTTCGAACAGGCGGTGGATGGCAGAGCGCGAGCTTCACATTCCGAGAGAGCTGACTGCAAAGTTTTTAACTAAGTTTTCGGTTGCTAGCTACAGATACGGATTCACAGACGTAAGGAGGCTCGCATATGTAGGATGAAGGCCGTCTGAGCCTTTTCCACACTGGAAATAGAGTTGAAGACTTTTCACGTCGGTCTCGTCCTCGATTTCGTGTTCCCTCGTTCCTCTCGCGAATGAGGACTTTACCCGTCACTCTCTCCAATTGCCTGTATATTCATCCTGCGGCCGAACACTGATGTAGAAGGTTGGAGGGCGTCGAGAGTTACGAGCCGTAAATAGGGACAGAGGACCAAAGGAAAAGGGGTTGGAAAAATATAATTCACGAATGGAACCATCGGGATTCATCTCTACCGTCAAACTACTTTTTCTTCTCTTGCTCTCCATAAAAATTTTCCTTTCTTTCCGGAACGTTTCCGGTGAGCCGCGTAAGCTGAAGTTCGACTTGTTTTTCGTACGAATGGAATATAGCTGATTTTCGTGGATTCGAATAAATAATCTTTCGTTTTCGTTGAAACGAAATTGTATTTGTTCGTTTGAAGAATATACGAGGGATGATCCGAAAGTAATGATTGTGAAAATAAAACGAGGTAAATAAAGTTAAAATAATTATTTATTTTTCCACGTAGTCTACTAGCAAATCAATACGTTTAGTCCATCTTTTTTCTAGATCAATCTTCTCATCAGAGAAGATTCAGAAATGACGATATTTATTCGTAAGAAAATCGTCGTTTATTCATAAATAAATGACGTGATAAATCGTCATTAATTCATAAATAAATGACGTAATAAATCATCATTAATTTATTAATAAATGACGTCATAAATCGTCATTTATTCATAAATAAGTGACGTAATAAATCGTCATTTATCCATAAATAAATGACGTCATAAATCGTCATTAATTCATAAATAAATGACGTAATAAATCATCATTAATTCATAAATAAATGACGTCATAAATCGTCATTTACTCATAAACAAATGACGATTTGCTTCCGCAAAAATCGTCATTTCTTTTCGTGATTGTGTACCTACTTATCAGGGTCGTTATTATAATTTTTACTGAATATCGCCCAAGTGAAAAATCGAAAGGCGAAAGGTGCGACAAAAAAAAATCCACCAAGTTTCACCGCCCCTTAAATTTTTCCACCCTGAGGCCAGGTCTACTAGGCCTATTGGGAAAACCATCCCTGCTCGAAAAATCGATAGCACAGTTTTCCAAAAGTGCCAATATCGACACGGATCGTAGAAATGACACAGGGTTGAACGACGAAGCAACGAGACGAGATCTTCGAACTGGAGGTTGGATAAAAAGAAGTGAGATGGAAGGAGTTTGAAACGTCCGTTCACAGAGGGTGATTTTACCCTCGACGAATCATAGGGTTTCGGGGGAGGGTGTCATTCGTTCTTTCGGTGCTGTGCAAGCGACATAAACATTTTAAAGAGTCGTCGTTTCTGG
>JAPYZJ010000510.1:0-42299 GCA_030522765.1 Ophioninae sp. B BG-2022a
TTGGCCTCGTATTTTGCCATTTTTCGAGTGAACTTTCCGGGAAAACTATAAGAGATATCGATATGATTCCAACGCCATTATTTTAGTCAGGCAAAAACCTTCTCCAAACACACCAAATAAATCTCCATCGCATAAGAGCAGCCTTCTCTACGACCTTTTGAAATATCGTGATTTTAAAGATTTTCAGGAAAGTGGCCGGGAAAGACGAAAAATATTTTTTTCCGTTTTTGAAGTATTAAAAGGGTGTATTTGATCGGAAATTTTCCGCTGGTTACGAATATGCCCGAGTTTTTCCCGGAAGTGCAAAATTAGATTGGGAAAATGCGAAAAACCTTTCTAGAATATTTTTTCGACATTTTTCCCTAGAAATGGAGAGGCCAATGCGAACCAAATTGTAGATTCATCTTCAAGGTATAGAAATACATCGTCATGGACGTTCGATATGACACTTGTGTTCAATTTAAAAACAAACCCAATAATTACTTGTTCGTAGCATTATCAAGAGCGAATGGAGAATAAGAATGAATAAAAGGACAATACCCATACTTTCACGATTACGAAAATCAAAATACAAAAGAAGACCGGAGGTTCTGAATTTGAATTGTCCTCGGATCGTCCAAGTTCCCCGGTTATCTCGCCCCTTGAATTTTTTCTTCAGCGAGAAAAGAAAAGTAAGATGCTTTCGGGACAGCCGTGAAGCAATAAGAAACGCGGATCCTTTGGCCCTTTTTCTCTTCTGTGCTCGCTGGCTGGCGCGTCTACGGTCTTTTCGTATTTTCAGGGGCAGGGGGGTGGAGTCGGGCAAATCTTATTATACGAAAGAATGTACAGGGGAAGTTGCACTTTTGTAGCGCCTCGACTGTATTCCTTTGGCTCGTATCCGGATTTTAACTCAACTAGTACAGGCTTACGTGCATAAAGAGAGGCGAAAGGGAAACGTACATCCTGCGCTCCCTGTATTCGCCGTTATGGATATGGAATAAGGACATAAATATGTACCGCGATATAACGTGTGTTCGAGGGCGATCCCTCGGCTCGATTTCTCGTGCATTAAATACGGGAATATATCGGGCTCGTGGGTGTGCGTTATCCACGCGTCATCGTTCGTATCTTCACTCGTGAAATGTGCATGTACCCAATGCAGGCATATTTCCTCCCAGCTGCGATATAACCTTCAGGAAAGAAACCATTCGAGTTTCGTATCCCTTTGAAACTCCTATTTTACATTTTTTTCTAGCCTCCCGTTCGATTATTTTCCTCCATCTCTCTAACTTTCTATCTATTATCTATTATCTACCTACTATCTCTCTGTCTCTAGTTATTATCTATAATAAATTGTTTATTATATATTACAAATTAAATATTATTATTATCTATTATATCTAATGATCCAATATCTATTATAAATTGTCTATTATATATTACATATTATATATTATTATTATCTATTATCTCTAATGATCTAATATCTATTATAAATTATCTATCATTATTATCAATCCTCTCTGTATGTATTATCTATCTATCTATCTGTCTTTCTCTCTCTCTCTCTCTCTCTCTCTCTCTCTCTCTCTCTCTCTCTCTCGACGATCCTCACACGTCACTCGCACGTCCTTTTCCCCATTACGCCTCTCGGGTTTCACCGCCAAATTGTTGAACCGGATTCCTCCGCGAAATCTCACATCACTCCCGCCGGACTCCCGTCGCAACTCTCGTTTCTCTTTTTTACCAGCGTACAAAGGCGAGACCTTTTTCAGCCCTCGTCAGAAGGGGCGCAACGACGGATTTAAATCGAAGCTCGGATATCTTTCTTCAAGAGGGCACATCCGCGTGAAAATATACTTTCACCTCTACTTCTTTTCACCTCGAAGTTTACACTTAAAAAACTTGCTTGATATCAAATGTTCCTCGTGACAATAAATTATTAAAAAAATCATCGACACACCTATCTATACGTATACTTTCCAATAAACTAAAAAAAACACACTGAGGCGGGCAAAGACCTTCGTTAATAATGATTCCAAAAAATCACTTATTTCTTTCCAGACTTCGACATCTCCCAGCTGGAATTGAAATTCGATATTTTATGTCCGGTTCTACGATTAAAAAAAAAAAAAAGAAAAAACACAAGTACGCGTAATCTGGCAGACGGATCACTCCGCTCGTAAATTCCGAGCGTCAGGGATAGAAAAATCGTATTCGAGGACAGACGGTGGTTTGGGGGGTTCAGACCTTTCTCGACAGATGGAAATCGTGTCCTGTCCGGAATCACGACCCTACGTATGCGCGTGTGCCCTTTTTTATTTTCTTTTCGCACGTATGCTTCGCTTTATCCTTCAAACCACCCCCACCCCCCCTTCCCCCGCGTCTCTTTTCGTCTCTCTCGATCTTTCTACGTCTCTTCTCGCGGATTTTGCCACAACTACGGAGAGGAACGCAGCCACGACCACCCACGGTATTTTGCTCGACCACCGTCCACCCCTCGTTCGTACACTCTCGCTCTCTCCCAGCTCGCGATCTCTCTGCACTCCCGTCCGTATACTCGTCCATCCGCTCTCGGGACTGGCACCGGCCATTTGGGAAATCAAATACCCGCAGCGATAACGCGAACCTCGGGGCTCATGGCGGCGACTGAACGAATTAAACTCGTATATTTACCAACGGCGCGCAAACAGGAACGAAAAGAGGAAGAAGAAAAAAAAAAAGAATAGCAAAGCGATGGAAAGTTGGGAACGTGTAAGTCGTTTGGAATCTTCCTTCGCTCGTTAACTAGGAACTCGACCTGGTTCAAGTACGCGATTGAAGCGATGACGAATTGAAGCATCAATCGTTAAGATTTTTACACTTGTACAACTGCAATGTCTCATTCTATTTTTTTCCATTCGATTATTCATTTTCATTCAATAATTCGTCGTTGAATCACTCTTTAATTTTTATCGTTCACGTTGCTTAAAACTTCAGTAATTGAATCAACTGTTGAAAAAGAAAGGAAAAGGCAAAGAATATTCTGCGTTGGTTTCGTACGTTTGAAGCGAAAAGATGGAATTTTTAAAAATGTCACGATTAAACTGGGAACAATCTGCCAAGATCTAATATTTTTCGGTTATTATTTCCTGTGTATTTTTTTTTTCGTTTGACGAATACCCAGCGACGTTGTTACATCGTTTCCCAATACCATTGAAGGATTCCACTTTCAGCAGGGAATTTTATGCCCTACGTTCTTTGTTTTTTTCCCAGGCAATGTTGGTTCCACAAAAATGATTGAAACCAACCGTTAGTGGAATGACAGTCACATGCTTCGAATTCCGGCATCCAAATTCTTGCTTTCGAAAAAATTTTAACGAAAGACTTGATCAAACGATTTCGAGCAAAAAAAAGCTTCGTATTTTTTTTTCACTTAAAGCAGATGATCATCGTTCGATGGAAGCGAATATTGCAAAAGGATTTGGACATCTGCCTTGGGGAGTCTTCCGGATGTAATTGCTTTTCACTCGTGTTCGGTGATATTGAAAAGAGCCCGGAGATACGCGTAGAAAAACGTGGGTCGAAAGAGCCAAGTTTATTTGTTTGAATACCGTTGTATTTTATCAGAATATGTGCCACCGAAATCGGCAAACTCCCGCGTTTGGGTCGCCCTAAAATGTTAACACAGATACATTTTTCACATTTTTGTTCGATTCGAAACATCCCAGGGAAAATCTTTTTGCGATTTTCCGGTTATAAAAATAATTGAATAAGAAGAATAAATAATGTTCGTTTTTGATAAATTACGACGTGCCATTTTGAAAATAAATGTGGGTCGTGTCAATACGCCGCAACGTTAGCACAGAAGGAAGGTCCTTCTTCAAGTTCATCCCACGAATGTGTGCGGAATTTTCGTCGCGAGACCGGTGCGTTTTACGATTAATTCCGAGAGATATATTTTTATAAAGTGGTACGTCTCCACAGCAGTTTGTCCGAAGGAAAACATTTTTCTTCACGTCCGTAATATTCCGAGGAGCAAACGAACGAAAGTTAAAAAAAAAGTAACTAAAAAAAAACTTTTCTCTTCCGTCTGGGAAGTCAGAAATGAAATCAAGGTTTTCCGGAAGCCATACACGGCCCAAGATGATGCATCAACGTGCGCTATTAAAGATCGACCGTCCGTCGAGAAGTTAGACATTGATGTAATTAAAAGCTTAATCCAATTCGTTTGATCAGTTTCCAAAGTATTTTTCCCGTCGGTTCGATGATTTATGTTCAACGGTGAACAAAAAAAAACAAACGCGTTTGGAGGATTACTCGAACGTCCGAGAGATACAGAGACAACAACGGGAGACGTGAACTAAATGGAGAGCCCCGAAAGCTATCAATTTCAATTTGAACATTGGGGATGTTATCAGGCGTCGCGTAATATCCAACAGCGAGGGGAGGCCCTCGTACTTCCACGTAGAAACAAAAACTGCCATAGAAATAGATAGAAAACAAAAGAGGGAAGGCAAAAGCGTGAGGAAGAGAGAAGAGGGGTGGAGGAGGAGGAGGGGGGGAGGGGACGTAGACGGATAATGAGAACAGGAGAGAATCCCATTGCAGTGGTTGGAACGATGATGATTAAGGCTGAAAGTTACGAGCGTACCTACCAGATTACATCGCTACGGGGCCATAATACAGATAATTATCCAGAGGAGCCCTCAAATGCTTTTTGTTTTTTTTTTTTAATCTCTCGTCTACGAAGCATTGTCGTTTGCCAGTAACGACAGAGGCGCGAAGGCCCAAATTGGAAGAGATTCAGTCGAATTCACGAGGATCTGCGACGAAACATTTTTGCAGAGTTCGTCAACTCTTTTTTTTTCGAGAGGGCGTCGCGTCAACTGGAATTTCATTTCTCCAGCGAACGAGATTTTTCATTCGGGGTCGTCAATTGTTTCTCAATTGGATTTTATCTTGGCACTTCGATGGAGACGCGAAGTGGATATACGTTGGATTTTAAAGAGTAGACAAAAAGATCTCTTTCACGCGCTATACACTTGCCGAATAATTTACACCTTCCAGAGCATCGTCTCCTATCGTTTCTTTCTTACTTTCGGAATATCTCAAGGAAACTGCTTTACATAGTAGCCCATTCCGGAGGCCCCGATACACCTTTATCCGAACACGAGGGGGTGCTATTCCGGAGTATATGGATTCTGGATTCCAGAGGATCATTGAGGTTCGATATATATATATATATATATAAATATTCGAGGCTTACTCGGTATACCGAGTCCTCCCGTGCTTGAAAGCCACCCGAGTGTCCATAAGAAAGTGGCCTTTTTTCCAAGACTTCTTGGATAGAGAATCCGGCGTGAATGTACACCTTCTGTAGGCAGTCGTCGACTGAGGACATTGTACAAAAGAGAACAGTCTCGCAAGCTCCTCAAACACATATTCCACCGTAAAGAGCTTTCCGGCTTTTGAATACGCGAGTGGGACGTTCGCACTTCGTGAAGAATCCTTTTCATCAAATCCCAACGGTTTTCCGGTAGGCTCTGGGGAGGCCATGGATTTTCGCGGTTTAAGGATACGAGTGATATTTTTTGTATTCTACTTTTTTGTCTTATCGACGTTTGGCAATCTTTACGGTTGGTGGGCTCGAGGAAACGGAAGATAGGATTCGAATTCCTGATACGAAGAAGGGGATTTCAAGTCCGATTCCGTCCGAAACAACGTTGAACCGAATTGGTCGAGAGTCACTCGACCGAGTCGCTCGGCCATTTATTCGTCCGGAATTGTTGGGTGAAGGAAACGTCGAGTCGATATTGGTCCATTCTCTGGCAATATCCTTCAAGAAAGGAGTCAAGCTAGGTTGATATCAGTCACGCGGATCAGAGGGCGTAAGGGATGCAACGCGGAGAGGCAAGAAGGTCCTAGAGTTGGCATTTGTAACCAGCCCGTGAGATTTTATCGGGATCACGAGCCGGTAAGGCCTCCCATGTAAGGTAAACGACAAAGTCGGAAAAGCTAAAGAAGATATCCACGGGACGAGCCGTGTTACGAAGCGTGGTTGCTCACTTTATTCTCGCGACTAGCCCAGCCCCCACGCCTTGCTTCGACCTCTTTTTCTTCGGCAAACGTTACGAAGCGAGTAGGACACCTTACAGCCTGAAAAATTGCCAACGGACGCTTACGTTGTATCGTATGATCGATGGGCCAAGTCGGAGCACCCCCGGTTAGGTAATTCCTTGGTACATGCTTTTGGCCAAAGAGCCTTTGCAACAGGCCATATCTCTCTTTACCTCCGTTTTCTCTAGTTCCTTTTTTTCATCCCTTTTTCCCTGGGGTTTCTCAGCTGGTTTTCTCTTCGGTATTTCGTGTTTTTCGAGCTATCAACAATCACCGGAAACCGAGCAAACTTGCTTGGAAACGGTCATTCGCGATTAACGATTATCGTCGGTTTCTTTTTTTTTTCTACTTTGCCAGGATTTCGGTCAAGCGGATTTTCTTTTCAGCGACGAGCTGACTGGTAAAGTCATTTCGATCTCATTCACCATTCGATACTTGGAGAACCCTCGGTTGAATATTCTTTGTAAAAAAATATTGAATTATCTCGTCAGGGGTTGAATCAGAGGCGCACAGATGCCATTTATCGTTGAAAACATTCGTTTCATTTATTCCTTTTCATTCACCGATTAATCCGTCATATTTATAAACAGAATCGAATTATATTATTTTTCAGTGATGTAAAGTTTGAAAAGAGGGTAGAAGAGGTTTTGGTGAGGATTGTGCGGTGGAACCCAAGGATAGATATTTCAGTCTGTCATCAAAGAGAAAACGAAACGAATGAGATCGTTTCGTCCGAGTTCTCTTTCCCTCCAACCTCTGTTACCTTCTGCCGGGGGAAATTGAATTCCGGCTTCAATTAAGAGTCGGATCGATCGATCCTCGCGGTGAGAAGCCAGTCAGCCCTTCTGGCGTTTCCTGCCGAAGACTGGAGGAAACCAGGCAAGTTTTGTAGCCTTGAGAACCGCGGAATAGCGTGACACGAGATTTCACTTTTTTTTTTTTATTCCTGGATAGCCTGATATCTGGATGATCGTTGGTTGTGGATTGACGAAAGGTTCATCGAGGCTGCATGATTTTTCGCGGGCCTCGTGATGAGATTCAAAGAGGACGAAAAAGCCTACAGGAGAAAATGAAGAACCCAGACGAGTTGTCTCGGTACTGGGCCTCTCCTCGTCCAATGTGGAATCCATCAAGCGGTTGACTGACTCGTCTACCAATCTCCGGGCGAATTGAATCTTTTTTTTTTTCCTCGGAGATCAAAGGCCGCAATATATGAGCGTCGTAAAGAAACAGCGGCGATGGAAGAACTCTCGCGGTGGGGCCAGACCGAGGAAGCGAGAGTCGTTGATCGAGCGTGGAAGACGAGCCAGATTGGGGCTCGAGAAAGCTCAAATCTGCTTGTGGAAAATTCTAGTGGAACGTGAAAACGTTAAAATTCATCCTGAACTCGAAGAGATTAAAAGTTCTTGCCAAACATTACAATTTTTAAGGGCTAATTGGGGGTGGGGTTGGAAAGCCGAACTTCGAATAACCAGAAGGCTCAAAATCCCGAATTTGATCATTCCGAAACTACAAATTTATAAATAACTGTGGGAGGGAAAAAATAACAGAGAAATTCTAAGAGAAGACTTTTTCTCCTCGATAATTGATCGTTTCTAAGACTAGACCGATGGAAATACACTTTCGTGAATTCCTGGAGAACCGCGAGAGCCTCCATCCCGTTTATAGAACTCGAACAGACCGGAGCTTTTCTTCAAAGTCAACGTTGGATCTTGAAGGTTGTCGTTGAAGCACTTCGAAAAATCGAGGAACCATCAACGAAGCTTTGTTCAGTAAAAAAAAGAGTCACGCTAATTTTAATATTGTTTTTTCGCTGAGAGAAGAAAATGTATAGTTATACGGAGGTTTTAGAATCGACGCAAGCTGAAGGAGGTAGACAAGACCGAGGGGAGACAAGTCTTGGGGTGATCCGTCAGCATCCAGAAAAATAATCCGTTCGGGAAAAACTTCTCCTTTGGCCGTTATTCAGGGCTCTCCCGTCCCGAGATGAAAGGATGAAAGGAAAGCGTGCGCACAAAGCGAGCGATACACCGGGTGGAAATTTATTTGCATACAGTTGTTGGGGTAGGAGGAGAGGCCAGCTAGGGAGAGAAAGAGAGAGAGTTTGAGCTTTAAGCGAAAAAGAGAAAAAGAGACAGAAAAGGACAGCTATGTAAATTGGAAAATCGAAACGCGGAAAATAACAAAATGACGGAGTATTCCATTTGTCCTAATAGAACGCGAGCCACCAATAAATTATGACGAAGAAAGAAACAAATTTAGGAAAAGCCAAAAAATAGTAAGTGACATAAACATTTATATCGGGATGGGAATTCAATCGGTTCTTCTTTACTCCAGTAATTTTCAAATTGCAAGAATGACGAACTTCTCGAAATAAATAATTCTGTTTCCTTCGAGTTTTTCTCATAGTTTGGAACGTTTCTCGAATTCCTCAGAATTTAGTCGATCATTGAAAACACTCGGGAGGAGAAGCCAGGGGCAATTGCGGCAACAGCCGACAACCTATTTCAATTTTTCGGCCCATCCGGTTTTGCCAGGCTCTAAATCTGGTTTTCATTGTTCTGTCTGGTTTTAGCCTTTTTTGGCGCAGCCCTATAGATCTTATTGCGGCGCGAACACGAGTAGTCTCATCGTCGGCTGCACCTGCACGCGTATCTCGACAAAGGGTTGAGACGTCCGAATGAATGGTCGAGACACGCCAAACTCAAAAAGGGTTTCGTTGAAGGCCCGGCAAAAAAGTAAAAAAAATAGACGTACCAGCAAAAATAAAATAAAAAAGAATTGCGGTAGTTCGTCGCGTTTCTTTAAGCTCATACCTATGGAATTGAATCGAGAACACCTGCCGGTGAACGAAGAGTAATTATTTTCCGAAATAATTATTCCAGAAATAGAAAATCGAGTGTCGATCCTAACGAGAAATATTTATAAGCCGAACCAATAGCGAGAAGAACGAAAGATAAATATTCATGATAAATTTCCATTTCAATTTTTATTTTTCTCCCGCTTCAACGTTCGAGGAGTAGGACCCGGAGTTTCTCAGAGGCGAACACTGGATTCGGGACAATGGTTCGCCTTACAACGAGAAGACGCGAAAAGAAAGGGAATTGTATTGAAGGTTATGGGTGGATTTCAAGATGAAAAAAAAAAAATAAAGAAAAATGAAAAGCAACGCGTATAGAACCCGAAGAGACCGTGACGCATTCGTGGAACACGCTGGGCCAAAACTTTTGAAAAGAATCGTGAATGGACTTTGGGCGAGAAATAATCGGACGAGAGTAATAGCAAGAGAAATGTTCGATTTTTACGAAACGTCATTTCAGTAACTTTTGTCGCGAAATATTTCGAAAAAACGTATGACCTTTTTTTCCTCAACGAAAAAAAAAGTACTAACCCTCGACAATTCTGAAATGTTACGTTTTTTGCGGTACACGGCTATCGTGAGTGCATTCTATAATCAGCGAAGTTCTCCTTTTATTATTCTTTTTTTACACGGTAAGCGAGTAGCCATAACAATGAACGAGAAACGCAACGTACGAGAAAATCGCGAGCACGCGACCTCGGGACGACGATAACCAGCAGCAGGAGCAAACCGTCCGTGCGCCGTAGTGAATCTGGAACGAGGGCGCAGGGGGTTGAAAATTTAATGAAATTACCCGTAATCGGCGTCGTGGATCGATCCCCGGTAAAGCTCCCTTTTCTTACTCCTCTGGCCCCTGGTGACCCGTGTTCTCGTCTGCACGCAGTTCTCCGCGAAACTTCATGAAAGTATCGTAACATATAGCTAATGAGTCTAGAATGTACCGCACACCGGAGCTCCTGTATATTTCAGGGATATTATTGATGGCATTTTCTGCTTTCATTCCTAAAGATTGCTGGATACAACCAGCCATTTTGAAGTAGCTACAATCCAGTAGATTAGGATTCATCTTTAGTTCGAGAGATTCAATGAACCATCAACAGGAAACTCTTCCTTCGCTTCATTAACCCTTCGTCAACATACTGGGTCTGATCCAAAACGTTTTTCAAATTTTTGTATTCCGGTAATGAAGCACTTTTTGCTTTTTTGTAAAAACATTGTTTTCGTACTAAATGATCCATATTTTATTTTATTTTCAATTAAATAAATGTACATTTATTTTTTTACCCTAAATTTATTTTTTGACAAAAACGAAACTATTAAATAGCATTTTTTGGGCCTAAATTAATTTTTCGACAAAAACGAAACCATTAAATAGCCAAAAATTCACTCAAACTGAAACCTGCGTTGAAAAATACCTACTTACACGAAAAAACGTTCTTGATCAAAACAACCCAGAACACACTCTAAGGATTAATTCGTTAATGATCCAATCCCGAATTAATAAATTGCCATAAAAAACCCAAGCCTCAATTCCTCTTATCTCAATCCCAGTCGATCTTTTCCTCCCTATCCCAGTTGTCTTTTTCCATCCGTAGGTTTCGTCGTATCCGTGTTCATTGAATCGTTCCAGCCTGATATCGACGTGGTTTGGTCATTTTTTTTTTTAACTTTTCCGTTTCTTGCTACTAGCCTGTCTATCCAGTCCCAGATTGCACCGCATTGAACAATCCACTGAGGATCGTACGAAACAAGGCCACACATACACATTGGAGGTCTGCCACTGGTGTCGGGGAACGATGGTGTCAATAGCCACCCTCCCCCTCCCCCGTCCCGCCCTTCGATAGCGGCTAAATTTCCTCGACATTTTCCGGAAATATCTGGGGAAATGCGCCAGTTGTTGGTGCACCGTGGGAGCTTCCGGTCGTGCGGCACGAGTATCAAAAGGAGCGGTTGAGGGGGGAAGGGGTGGTTCGGAGGCTGGGAGCAGGGTCCAGACGGGATAGAGTCGTACAAAGAGGAAAGAGAAGCGTGTAGAGCGGAGGCTGTACAGCGACCGGACTGTTGGTCATTCCACGCGTTATCGGACGTTGGAACTACTACCCTTCGACAGCAATATCGATAACACACATCGGGGCCAAACTCAACGAAAGAGAAACGTGAAAGGAGAGAACGGGGATAAAGGGGAAAAGAGGGGGGGAGGAAAAGCAATTGATCGAAGAACGGATAGAAACGTTAATGTAAGTATTGGTAGCAGGAGCTTTCACCACTCGTAATGTAAACCAGATGGTATCGATATCCCTGAGGTTGGCCGGTATCCTCGCGACTAAAATATGAGAATCGTTGTTCGCTTTTTTTTATTTTTATTTTTGTTTCTTTCTTTTTTTTTTTTGGAATTCCCCACGCAACGCTGGGTCGATGTACGCTACCGGATATGAGTATGATGGTGCACTTTGGGTAATGCGAAGTCCGGGTTGCTTCTCTCACTTTTCAATACGACCATTCATCTTGGCCATGCGGAAATTGTACTCCCCCGCGTCTAGGGTAATAACCAATTGGAATAATGGAAAAGCACCGATTGTATTGAACTTCGAATATTCGGGATAATGAATTTTTGAGGAGTATGAAAACTTGAAGAGTCGAAGTAATCGCTAGGACAAGGTCCTTCGTGACTTTCTCCTACTCTCGTGATCAACCAACGAACATTCTTTACTTATTCAGATTCCGCGAAACCGACGGAAGTAACTTCGCGACAGGAGGAAAATCTTCGAGTGCAAAAAGTGGACTTGGTACCAATGATTGTAAAAACGTTTCAACAATATCACGGTATATCGTTAGCTCCTCTCCGGTTTCCTCAATGTTTTACGACCTTTCGCGAACCCAAACCCCGTTCGTTTTATTCGACTGGCTGTATTCGAGGCAATCTTCCGTAGCTAATGCCGAGATTGAGCAACGGGATATCGGACCAGGCAAATCGCTTTTTCGCAGTCCGAGCAAAAACACGTATTCTTTTATGGATAAAGAATTGTTCGGACCGTTCGGATAATCGTTTTGAAACGATACTTCCTTTTATCGAAAAAAAAAAAAAAAAATCATTTCCTGGGGGATTCACTTGTCAGCTTAGACTTTACGAACCCAACCGAACCCAAACGAACTGTTTTACAAACCCAAACGAAATTGACTCGCCAGCTGAGACTGTTTACAAGCCCAAAGAAAAATCATTCGAAATATGCGAAAAATGACGATGCATCGATTAAGATCATACCAGGCACGTTTGGGTTCGATGCACGAGGGGTCTTCTAACGAGAGAGGCTCGATCACGCCTCCGATCAATCAACGTCCCCATCCAACGAGACAGCCACAACGAACGGATCCACGAGGTAATCAGCGAGGGGTGGGGAAAGGGAGGGTGTTTAGGGGCCGTTGGCACAAACGAGAGAAACAGAGGGAGAAAACCCAGCAGGATGGAGAGTCGATAAACATTCCGCGGAATCCTCATGGTAAAATTAAACCGGAGGAACGATACACAAACCCGTACGATGGTTTGTTTCTTCAACGTTGTAACTTTCAGCCATCCGGCCGCGAGAAGATTAGAACCCGACGTCGATAAAGTTCACGTGCTTTTGAACACGTTCCGGAAGGCTCGATGTTACACTATGAACTCCCCGTCGAGTATATTCTTGGGTTTATTGCGATTTCTATTAATAAAAGTGCCGTGCGAGTCGACTGGACTGAGAAAAGCTTCCAGGAATCTGCGATCCATGTGTCCGTAAGGTAGAACGAGTCGCGTGCTCCTCTCGTTCCTTTCCTCGTCCAATAAGCCTGAGAGTTAATAATACGCACTTCCCCTCCCTCCAACGCCTCATTTCGGAACGAACCATGTGCCGAGAACCCAACAAGACAAATAAACCCAACTTTCAATACATAAGTGAAAGCCCAGACGTTTTGGATGAACGAGGTCTTCGGGAACTCGTATTCCCTCGAAACATTCATTGGTCTCGGATTACTAAACTCGTGTAACGATCTTGTACACGCGTCAATGTCAAAATGGAATTTTCGAAAAGCTAGGGAGAAAAGTAAGCAAACGATTTGACCCAACAGTCAGCTGGATTTAATGAATGAGCTGTCGTTTCGTAGGATCAAATTCAGCTAAAATTAATTTTGCTGGTGAAAAAAAGTAACCAGATTTTTTTTTTCGTTTCAGAGGCTTTTTTTATCGTGAATTTTGGACTCGTCTGGACTCGATGGAAAAGAGCTTTTTTATTGCAATGTCAAATTAACGAAATCAAATGTATTGGCAAAAATATATAAAAATCAATTTAGCTGGTGAAAAAAGTAATTAGTTATAATTGATTTCTTTTTTACGTTTCATCTGCTTTTTCATCACGAATTTTGGACTCGTCTGTACTCAATGAAAAACAGCTTTTTCGTTGCAATGCCAAATCGACAGAACCAAACGTATTGGGACAAACTATTCAAATAAATTTAGTTTGTAAAAAAGTAACCAGTTATTATTCGTCTCGTTTTTCGTTTCATCTGCTTTTCCATCACGAATTTTGGACTCGTCTGGACTCAATGAAAAAACAGTTTTTTTATTGCAATGTCAAATTAACGAAATCAAACGTATCGGGAAAAAATACTCGAGGGTGGATTTTGATGGATGATCGATGATTTTGGTCAAGCTCTATTGGAAACGGATTTTTCGTTGGTCCATGGAATCTCGAATTTTCGATTTTGAAAGCTCGATCGCCGCGTGAAACAAAAAGGTTGGATGGGCCCGGGGAGAAGAGGGAGGAGAAGGGGGGGTTGAACGAACATCGTCGACGTTTTCAATTAAAAGCATAATTACGAGAATTTGCCGGTGTAGAGTGGAGCGGGTAGAGCGGTCTACTGTGGTTATTACAGTAGCCTTCCCCTTTTGGTTTCGAGTGTATACGTGCGTATGTGGGAACGTCATATCCTCGGTACGTAGCGCACGTGCGTGCGTGCTCATTCGGCCAATTTGAGAGCGTCGATATTTATGCGCGAGCATTAAGCGTCGAGGAGTTTTTACCTCGTCTCTGGAAAATATATACCGACTGCAATATGCAAGCGAATCAACCTTTTTTTTTTTGCCCTCGTTCATTCTCGTTTTTCATTCGTCTCTATCTCTCTTTTTGTCTCCCTCATTTACACGGGAGATGAAGCGACGATCAGTGTTGAAGAGAATAGATATCTTCTATGAAGATAGGGCGTGAAAAAAAAAATCCGATAGATCGTTATCGCGAGTGTACCGAGGGTGTCCCCAGAAAAATAATCCCCGCTTGATGACCGTCCAACCTCGAGGGTAATGGGGTCGCAAATGCTACGGCTGTTTATTACCGAGGGACGAAACCAGGGACAAAGGGATGAGACAAAGAAACCGGGACAAAGGGTCCTAGAAGAAACCCCTAGAAATTGACATCGAACGCTTTTTGATCCCCATAAACTCACACCATCATCCTTCTGATGACTCTTGTACAATCGTTGGAAACCAGCGAATTTTTAGTCTCCGAAAATCCGAGATGATCGTATCAATCCTCGTTATTTTTTTTTCGATATCTTTTTTCAGAACTTTGGGTAAAACAGAAAGAATTTTAGGGCGATCAATAAATAGTTTTTTTTTTTGGACAAATCGATTATCGTATTTTTTAACGTTTGATATATATCTTTGTCACTTTTGGGTATCCGAGATAAAAGAATCGAAGGTTTCAAAAAGTGGACTTGAAGTTCGCGTCGTTGCAATCCAGTGACATTTTTTTCTCATTTTTTTTTTTCGTTTTCTTATTACCATTATTTTGCGAAATATTTTTCTTCAGATTTGAAAAATACATTATCACAATAAAAATTCGAATAATTATTGAGGTATTTTGCTTGAGATTTCGGCAAAAAAAATTGATAAATTGAAACATAATTATGTTCGTTGCACCGCAACGTTCCGAACTTCAATCTCATTTCAAAAAAACGTTTTGCGAGTTTCCCTAATTTTGGATGGCCCGATAGAGCTCGTGAACTAATAATACCCGACACGTGCCATCGACTCTTCACCCAGACAAGATCTTCGATTTCACTGCTGTTCTGGGTGACGTTGAAAAAAAAAGAAAAAAAAATGTGTCGCAAGCTCATTTTTCTCTCGGCCGTTAAACGAAAGTTGTATCAGCGACGATGCAGCAGGAGCATTATTCGTTGACTCGCTGTCGATGTCATCGCCGTCTCGAATCACCATCCAAAAATATGTACTCGTGAAATTCGACGATGGCTCCGTTACGAACGCGACCAAGTTTGAACGGGGTATAAACAAAATAAGAAAAGGAGTCTTGTCTTCGGTTTTACCGCGACGAGCTCTGCCTCGTTTAAGGGGCGAGCAAATGAGTATAACACGATACCAATTACGAAGCTTTGCCGGGTAGTTTTTGTGTTCCCGTTGAATGACACGGGTGTCGTCGGCTCGCAGGGATGAGCCATCTCGACGCGTTCTTCCGAAGTCTCGGGTGTCGAGAATTAAAAACAAAAGAAATCTCGAGAAAGGGAGAAGAAGACGCGAGCGCGATGGGACGGGACAAAGGGGAGTCAATTTTTTTTCCTTTTTTTTTTAATGATTTTTTTTTTTTAGAAAGAACGCCAGAAGAGCTTTGTGAATAGAAAATGCCGGGGAATACTTTCACGCGCATCGACAAGCTCATTAATAATACCCCGACGTACGTTGGCCGCGTATGTGCCTCGTGTGTCGTCGAATCGCTCGTCGTGAATATCCAAGAGGCGTCTGGATATCGAGAAGGAGAGAAGAAAAAAACGAAAAAGAAAATAAAAAAGACCAACGTAAAAAGAGAAAAGAAGATACCTCGAGGAGGTAGGCGAATCTTTCACAAAGGACTTTTAAGCCCGTTTTACTCCTCTATCCCCTTTTGCTCTTTTATCCACGTGAATCTTCGAACACTGCAACGAGTCAATTTGAATTCCTTTCGCGGTGAAGGAGCCAGTATTTTTGCAAGCTTTCACGGGAAAAGCGTCTCCTTTTGTAAATCGGACTCGGGCAATTTCGATAACGCGAACTTTAGTCCGAGACGAGAAAAAATGGCTGTCCGAGGAATGTAAAAAAAAATGGTTCAGTGCTTGAAAAGGACGAGTGAGAATTTTTGAGGCGTCGACGAGTTCCGTTTCTCGCGCTTGACTGTATCGTCTGGCTTCAACATCTGCGTACCGCGTGGCTCGTTAATAATGAACAAAAAAAAAACGACATTGCAGCAGCGGTTAGCCAACGCCGGAAACATCTCTCTTTCTCTCTCTTATTCTGTCTCTCGGCTTCATCGTTCGACCCCCTTCGTTCCACGTATTACGTGTTATTCTTCGTACCGTATCGGACGTCGTACGACGCCTTCTGGAATTACTCAATTTTTGGCTTCCTCGTCTGCACGAGTACGTCACAAACCAATCACGCGTCCACGTGACAAACGAACGTAAAAACGGTCCTTCGAATTACCACGAATCTTCGAAAGGTTTGGAGGTTCGAGTAAAAAAAAAACTACAGTCCCGAAAAAATTATTTCCAAGAGGGACCCGAAATTCCTTTCGTCAGATTCGAGCTCCAAAGTGATTAAAATTGCTTAAACATTTTTAAATTGAAGTTTGCAATGTTGCAACGCAACGAAAGTAATTATTTTTCAATTTCTCTATTTTTTTCACCGAAATTCTAAGTATAATACCACAACATTTATTCTAATTTTTTATTTCAATAATTCATAATGCAAATGTGAAGAAAAAAATTTCGCAAAATAATGGAACTATAGAAATAAAAAAATAAAAAAAAAAACAAAATTTCATACGGTCGCAACGATGCAAAATTCAAATCCATTAAACCTCAGGCTTCTAATCTTTATCCTTTCTGATTGAAATAAACAATTAAAAAAATAGGAATTCCTAGAAATAAAGATAATCAGCAATCTTGTCATCATAGAGTCTTTTGGTATCGAAAATTGGAAGAAAGTAGGAGGCTTCTCGTGCATCGAGATATTCGCAGCTGCAGTTCTTCGTAACGCGATCGTTTGTATGCAAAGTGCAAAAATTAGCGTAGCGAGACAGTCGAAAGGTATCTTCGAAGCCCCCATCCCTGAAGACTCGTGGCAGTAAAAATTGGAAACGCACGCGTCTCCGACGGTTGGACGTCCCCCCCCCCCCCAGCCTGCTGTCGTTCTCTCTTTTTCCTTTCCGATGTGCCCGTTGACTCGATGGGCCACGGTTGTGTAGCTCCGGTAGTACGTTGATCTCCACACTTTCTGATTTTACACGCGAGTCTCACGAACGATATGTGAGGAGCATCATGAGCTTCTTGACTCGCCTACCGCACGTACGAGGTACGCTAACGTACGTTGGGGAACGCGTTGGGGTTTACGTATCGTAGGTGGATTTTCACGTGTAATCGATGCGTGGCCAGTGTGGACATTTCAGCTCGTTCGGTTGCGTGCCTGATTCCCACTTGTGGACGATCAACGGTTTAAACCGGTTTCCTCCAATGTGTTGTTGTCGCCGACTTGGAAAGAGCCCATCTGGCGTTACTTTTTCGATAACCGTAAAAGCGGTTCTTGACGGTTGCAAACATTGATTCTGGTTTTTTCGCAAAACTCGAATTTGAAAAAATTGAAGTTTTTTCATCGAAGAAAATCAATATTTACTGGTCAACGCGATGCAAATCGTTGATCATTTTTGGGTTTGTTAGTTTGGTTGAAAAGTAGAATTTTTTTAAATGGACGTTTTTTCATTAATGATTCGCCATTTGTGGATAAAATCTGTTTTCACGAAGAATCAATATTTACTGATGAAAACGATGAAAATCGTTGATCATTTTTGGGCCTGGTGAGCCATCGGTATCCATCTTCTTTAATTGGATCGTGAAGAGGATAAACGTTGCTTTCATGGCTCGATGGACGTTCCGGTCGAGCAACTAGCCCAGAAGCAGTCTACGAGGAAGGATTTAGCGATATAGCAAAATTGGATGCGAAGAGGTATGGTCGAGTCGAGAGAGATGGACGAAAAAGGTCTTGGTTGGCCGTAGACGCGGCCATCTATGGTGGAGTCTTAGTACTCGCGGGGTCTCTATCGTTGGTCGGCTCCCGTACGCCGAACGTTACATCCAATCGTCTTACCGTTCTTGGTCGTTGAACGTTACCTTGAAACTCCGTACACATCGGTGTACGGAGTTGGACGGCGAGGGGGGGGGGGGGCAGAATGGGAACAACGTGGTAGCGACTGGCTCTTGGCAAAAAGCGGCGATACAAGCGGCTACCGGTCATCGCTCCCAGATTACACTCGAGTCGACGTAATCCAGCAAACTCCGCGAGCTCCGAGCCTCTCCCCGCGTCATCGCATCAAAACTCTCCGCTATCTCACCGATCGACCGATTTTCTTCTTTGTTTGCGGTTTTCGTACTCGCCCTGATTTTGATTGTTTTTTTTTTTTTCAAAGAGACGCCTTTTTATTTTCCTCCACGAGATTAAATTTCGATCGAAGACAATCTTGTTGACCCGATGATCTGATTAAAATGGATCAGAGGAATTTTGATCCGACACTCTCTTTGAAACGTCTTCGATTGATTGATTAATTGTAATTTGTTTGGGTTTGTTCGGGTTTAGGTTCGCCCTTTTACTTGTCTCTACGAGATTGAATTTGGATCGAGGACAATCGTTTTGATCAGACGATCTCTCTGAACTGTGTTCAATTGATTGATGAATTGGAGTTTGTTTGGGTTTAGGTTCGCCTCAACGAGATTGAATTCGGATCGAAGAAAATCTTTTGGATCCGTCGATCTCTTCGAATCGTCTTCAATTAATTACTCTATAAATTAGATTTCAAAGGTTAATTAAAACTGAGTGAAAATATCGATCCGGTTCCCATTTTCGCCGAAATAAAAAAATTCGAATTTTCCGTTTGAACCTTTTTGGGAACGAATGCTGGGAGCAGCGAGCTAAGATTTCAAAGGTTAGCTCAAAGACCGCGAAAACGAGTCGCCCCGTAAATCGCGGTCATTGACGCGGACGCCAGCGTGGTCTGGAATATTTAGACTTTCCCGTTGGTTGGGTGAATAAAAAGAGGTTGAAAACCAGTTACCGGATGACAGGATCGGCGTTCGAAAAGTACAAAGCTTTAATCCGAGCAGGCAGCATATATGTGTCCCGGCATTAATTAATTCCCATTCATAGGTAGAGAATGAGGGAGACCTTTATTTTTCTCGGTGAATTCGTAGCTCGACGCTGAGGGCAGGGGGGGGGGGAACGGCGTATATGGATCGGGGAATGTCTGGTCCATCGGTGAGCCGCGGTACACGAAGGCCGTATCAAGTATATCGACACGGAGCACACGGAGCTCCCGGAGGTTTGTGAAAGCCGAAGCTATTACAGCGTACCTATTAGGCACACCTCGGGGGACCAATGGCAATTTCTGAAAAACCGATTAATACCACCGGCGCGACCTATCAACGGCACACATCCCTTCGCTTCTCCGCAGCGTTTCTTTTTAACTCCCGTACCACCGAGCCTCTTCTATACAGATATATAATCAACTCCGGAGGTGCACAATACGAGAGAAAGAAAAAGAGCGAATGAGAGAGAGAGAGAGAGAGAGAATAGAAAATCGTTCGCATAAGGGCAGACTTTGGAATAAACACCCTTGTGCATTGTGAAGCTCGAGGTCGTTATTCCTCTGAGCTTCGAGGACTTTCCCCTATCGGACCAATTCTCAATCTAAACACATCAGGGTGCATTTAATTCCTGATAATTCTCTCGTCGATTTCCAGCACCAAATTTTCGTTCAACCCTTTTCTCGCCTCTGAAAACGACACGCTCCAGATCTTGGCTTTCAATGGTCCAATTTTCCTCACCATTCGACTCGATCATCCGGTTGATCCATTTTCCTTCATTTTTGTCAAATAGCTTCAAAGATTAAATTTTCCTCCCAGTCCAACGACCAACGATTAATATTCATAAATACGCCATTGAGGAGGGTGGCTTCCTCTTTGTCAGAATTGAAAGAGGCTTCTGCACTTTTCATACACAGAAGTCCCCTAGAAATTCCGGGGTATCGCAACTTCATTATTCCGGGCTGTAAAGTTTGTCTCCAACATACGCGAATGCTCATAAATCTACAGCGACCTTCCTACTCGGATCATCCTTTTCGCAACAACGAGCGAGACTCCCGGGTCTTTGATCACACGACTATTAATCCATCGGTGGTGGTACGATTTTGCATGTTTTATTACATCGGGCCCCCCCCCCCCCCTTCGTACTCGAGTGATTTACGCGTTTGTACTTCGATATTCGTGATTCGCTTTCCGAGGCCGATTCTCCTGCAATGACGTCGAGTGGTTGTCGGGGGTGGTTTTCGAGGGAGGGGGGAGGAGGATATGCACTAAACGGTAAAGTTCTCTCTTTCAATTGCTCGAGGTAATTGGATGATTCGCGTTCACGATTCGTCTTCAACAAAAATTTCTTTTTGATAATTATCTTGAAGCTTGATTGAGGTTTGGGTTTGTTTGGCCATTGACATAGTTGTAAAGTTCTTTACAGTTTATTCTGATAAATCTAACGAATTATCATTGAGAAAATATTAGGTGTTTTGACAGTTAATTTCCTTCCTTTTGATTTTGAAATTTGAGTCGTTTTTAGGACAGTGTAGGTACGTCTATTAAAAAAGAGGCCCGAAGGGCTGAAGCAAAAATCATTCGCGTCAGTAAATAAAATAAAGCGAGGGAAAGAGGATGCCAGAATGGAAAATGGTCGGCATTACGGTCGTGGCGTAACCGAGCTCGGTGCTTGGTAAAACCAGATAAATTTCCATATTATATCACATAGGTGGAAAAAAAGTAAAAAGTCCGACATCTCGTTGGGGCATGATCGTAGAGAGGCTGGCTGGGCTAAAGAGCGTACGAGAAGAGACGCGGAAACGAGGATGAAGCGAAGAATGAAAGTTGTACACAGGGTTGTAGGGAGGGATATGTAGGAAAAAGGAAACGAGGCTCTCGTACGATACAGTGGAGGAGAGTCGGAGGGAGGGAAAAAGCGAGGGCACTTGTGCGCTCGCCATAACAGCAAGAAACGTCGTCTGAACGAAAAAATGTGAAAATAAAATGGGGCAAGCGATGAGACAGCTAGTAGACGAGGCAGCACCTTATAGCGCCCTTATATCCCCATTCCCTTTTCCTTCTCTTCGTTCGCCCCTATTTCGCATCGTTCTCATCGGCCAAGACATTTCGCGAGATGGCCGCCGAAGAGTTTCGTCGGAGGATACGGTGCGCACCTCCAGGTACTGGAAGGTACCGGAATCGGGTTTTACAATACCAGGGGACACGGGCCCGTACGGAACACGATCGAAGCGGCGAGGACAGCCTTGTGGTTCGGTCTATATTGCGGTTATAATTTCTCGTATTACCACGTGAAATCGGGAGGAACGATTGTACGTACGTTAAACCAGAAAGCGTCCCAAAGCAGAAGCCCCGGATTGCATAACCGGCACAGAACCTTTCTCCATTACCTCTCTCTCTCTCTCTCTTTTTCTCCGGGTCGTATCGCGTACATTCTCCGTTGGCGCATAGATGGCGCTGCACCTTCCACCAGGAACCCTAGCGATTTCAAACCACTACACCGGAATACCCAAGAAAATCACCGCCTGTAACTTTAATTCCTCGATTATCCTGCATTGCCCTGTTAGGGAATATTGCGCCGAGAGTCTAAAACCAGATCCGAGAGGCCGCGGAGCGAAACTGAGAGAGAAAGGGTAGGGGGGAAGGATGGTGGAACGGGAGATTCCTTTTCATGCCTCTATTACCCCCTCTCCACTGTTCTCCAGCTTCCTCGGTTCTTTTACTCCGGAATCTTCAACTCCTTTACCCCGCGTTTATATTTTTTTTTTGTCCACCGCAAAGTTTGCCTCGTCTATCTGGAGCAATCCGGGATTGCCCCGGACTAAGTCCTTCTCCGCGAGTGCATTGGAAAAATGCATTCCTCGGAGCGTAATCTCAGCGACGATTATTCTTCACCGCTTGCCTCTTTGACGAATCGTTTCGTTAGAAAAAATCTTTTTTCCATCAGGTCTACGGATGGGTCTCTTTGCTGTCATCTTTGCTCCGTTCTGAAGATTAGCAAAGGATTTTTTTTTTCCTAGAGAGAAAAGTTCCTATTCGGATTTTCCACTTTGGAGGTATTTTTCTTTCGCCAATTCTCTCAAGCTGGTTCATTTATTTTTTGTAACGATTCGTGAGGTGGCAAGTATTCGTCCCTGACTGATTGACTATCCAGCAACGATCCTTTCTTTAATTCCACAATCCTACAGGATCAGTTCTTTATTTTCCACTTAATCTTCTTGTCAACCTTTTTTTTCCTGGACTTGAGGTTGCGCTACTTTTTCTCGTTGATCGTTTAAACCGAGTATGTGTTTGGGTGCACGTGGCACGGTATCTTGGATCGTGTATTCTCTTTCCATTCTGCACGTGATATTCGAACAGCTTCGCATCTCCATCAATCGTTTTCTCTCTGTCTTTAGTTTTTTTTTTTTCAAATCCGTTTGCTCCATCCCTTGGTCTTTTCAACGTGTCCCTTAATGGAATCGTTTGAGTGTGACGGTTTGGCTACGATCTTTCCGATGCAGATTGAATTCGTTCTCCTCGGACATTGCGAGCCCGTTTCCAATGTCCGTTTCTCATGAACTCTCCTTTCTCTGACGTTTCTACCGAGCGTCCACGTCGATTCCGCATTTCCGGCCTCGTTCTTTCGCTCCCCTTTCTGACCTCCCCGATCCTCTTTGTGCATTCGCCGATATTCATTGTTTCAGAGCCACTCTTCCATTGGTAACGAGTTTTTTCTTTTCCCGAGGAAGAAACTTTGAACCCCGAACGATTTTCCGTATCTATGTACGCTCGGGAGGGAAGTACCATTAAATTGAATATATCCAATGAACGAGCGATTCAATCGAGAGAGTTCCAGGTAGACCGATGGATTGCCAACCGATCCCGGTACGAAGGGGCTTTCCAAATCGATAATTCAATAATGCAGGAAAGCACATATAGCTTCGTTATGCTAAGCGTTATCTGGCTTATGAGCCAATGTACCAGCACGTATAATTCCATCAAACCCGCATCATTGCACGAAATGGCAGCTTGATATTATGAACCTGGCCACTTTACGAGGAACCCACCAACCCTGACTCCGATCGTTACAATTCGATCGATGAGAAATTCAATATACGTGTGACAGGACATTTTTGTTTACGCTTCTTCTCGGATCTTCTCATTTAAATACATTTTTTATTCGATTCCAAGCAACGACGATTCGATTTTTTCGTTAAAGTTGAGTCAAAGAAGTGAAGAGAAATTTCTACGTGAATGCTCGAGAATTTGCATCTTGTTTATTTTCATACTTCGGAATCGTGCCGGGGTTAGGAATTGCCGCGGTAACTCGTGGATTTTCAAAGACAATGACGAAGCATTTTCATCGATGAAAGTCGTTTTGGCTGGATGAAAGCTCGAGAGTTGTAGAGGTGGGGTAACCCAAGCGCGGACTTGCACAAATCTCACTGTTGCAATTTCGCGCAAATCCACGAGCCCTCAAGGGGAAAAACAGAAGCGAGTATCTGAAAATTGTTGACGCTGCAATCGTCGATGTATTAACGGATAACACGGGAAGACCCTCGTTTCTCCTTGGCTGGCTGGGTGTATTTATCAGCGCGTGTGTCTTCGAGGATTAAACCAGCCGAACCGAGGACGCCCCACGAGGGATTCTATATTTATTGGATTCAGAAGAAACGAGAGAATCTGTGAAGAGTTGTGGGCGTAGAAACTTTCGTGGTACCGACGGTTTTCGACCGTTTGGAAATTTTCAATTCTTTCCAGAGTATCCACTAACCCTATTTGTTTCGAAAAAATTTCTCTTTTGCCTTCATTTGTATGGACTTGAAGTTTGCATGGTTGCGACCCAATGAAATTTCTTTTCTCATTTTTTTATTTCCTTGGTTCAATTATTTGACTGAATATTTTTCTTCACGTTTGAATTCTAAATTATGATAATAAAAATTCAAATAATTATTGAGGAATTACAATTTCGGTGATAAAAAATAGAGATAAAATCAAAATTAAAATAGAATTAAATAAATTAAAATTAAATAAATAATAAATTAGAATCAAAATAGAATTACATAAATTAGAATTAAGTAAATAATAAATTAGAATTAAAATAGAATCAAAATAGAGATAAAAATTAGAATTCCGGTGATAAAAAATAGAGAAATTTTCAAAATAATCGTTTTCTTTGCGCTGAAACGTTGCGAACTTCAATCTCATTAATTCGTCTCTTTCTGGCGTTTTCCGTGAAGCTAGACAGGCTGCATACGCGACGAAGGTTTTTCGCGTAATACCGTGGACGGGTTAAGCCTCTCGTGAGAGAGGCCTTACGATACACACAGAAGACCCACAAGACAAAATTGCACTACACAACTGCTGGTGATGGTGACTGTCGGGGTTGCCGCGAACCGACCCACCTGACCACCGTTCCACAACCTCGACAGCCTCCACCACGCTTCGCCACTTTTGTCTCCAACTTCTCCAGCGTTCCCGCCCTCGTACGTTTTTTTCCCCCTCGTTTCTTCCTCTTCTTCTTCTTCTTCTTGTTCTTCGCGTCTCAGGTACCTTCGTTCATCCTCCGACTCACGGCGCGGTTCGACGTCACAATACTCTATTGCTCTTTTCCACTCTTGGTCCGCAAGATGGCCCTTCGTAGAATAACCCGGGCCAGCTTCGGAAACCGCACTATCGTCTCGAGTTTCCTCCTCGCGAAAAAGCACTCGACCGTCTTCTGCATTTCCACCTCGATAAATCGCGATGCGAATCATTTGGCATTGATGTGCTATAAGTCCTAAAGGCGAGCCTACTTTTCGAAGAGAATCGTCTTGGGGAACGAAATACGACATTTTTTTCCCCCCAGTGGCTCAATGATAGAGAATTGATAAATCTGATTACTAAGTCAATTAAGAATATATTTTTTTCTTAAAGTTTAAATTAAATAAAATAATTTTAATAAATGTATTTATTAATTCAAATAAATAATAAATTGAATAAAAGATAGAATAATTTGAGTGAATGAATTACATTAATAAATTCGAATGAATAAATGGAAAATAATATTATATTAATCTTCATTAATCAATATTATTTTCCATTTATTCATTCGAACTTATTAATTTAATTCATTCACTTAAATTATTCAATCTTTTATTCAATTTATTTATTATTTATTTGAATTAATACATACATTTATTAAAATTATTTTATTTAATTTAAATTTATTTAAAGTATTTAATCAACCGAGTACTTTTCTAAGAATTGAAAATCTTGAAAATGCAAAGTCTACATGACTTTTCGGAGAAACGAATGAAAAAGCCACTTCTCGAAGGATTTCAGTTGTCGGACGAGTTCCTCGACTGCTCGATGCATAGATCTTTTTTAACGAGCTCGGGAAAAGTGCCGGTTGAAGTGTCGTGAAAAGTCTCGGTTGAGGTCTCGCTTGAACGAGGACATTGTCAAGTTCCCGCGTCAAGAATCGAAACGCGATATCTCGATGGGTCTCGAGGATCCGTCGGAGGGTTCTTGCGGTGGTTATCGGGACAAGGGCCGCTGGGAACGAGCAATAAACAATCTGCGTACGGAGATCTCGATAGAACGCATACTCGGCTCTGGTTTTCGTCATCGTGAGGTTCTTCAATGTTTTCGTTCTCGCGATCGTACCGGGCTACGAGTGGGATAATATTCAGAAGTTTTTCGACTCGGAAAAAATAATGGTAGTTTCTTAGAAGTTGATCTTTATCAGAGATGGGATAAAAAAAGGTGAAAAAACCCTTTTATTCCTGTTTTCATCGAAATAATAAAAATAGTGTTTAAACGCGATGAGATTACGATTATCGTTGTCTTTTTTCGTCGCAATGCCTATTTTTTATGGAATTATTTTTTTTTTTTTACACTTCCAACTTTATCGTTGCACTCTTTTACGCGCTCGTAGATTCGATTACGAATCGAAACTTGCCGAGAATCAGGAACGATAGAGTCAAACCAGCGAGGGTGTGTTTTCAGGCCGTTTCGTATATCTGTAGACGGAGGATATCGTGCTTCGTAGTCTTTCACCGCCACCGGCGGGCATAACGACGAAAATTTCATTATCGGCAATCAATCGAAGAGATGTATACAGATTCCTGCGAAGGAACGAGGCATCCGATGGAAAAAAGCGCAAATTGTCACGGACTCTCGCCGTAGCAGGGGAGAAAAAAAAAAGAGTGCAATCAACAAATAAAAAAATTCGGCAGACGGTCGAAGTCTGTCGCCAACTTTTAGACTTTTTTTTTTGTTTAATTAACTTTAAGGGTATTGATCGATGTCTTCCAATCAGACGATTACAAATATCGAAAAGTTTCCTTCTCTCTTCTATCAAATTAACAAAATTTCGTTTCGAAATAAAACGTTATTTTGTCCCTTTTGGCTGGAACAATTTTCAGATGATGACCCAAACGAAAGCCTGGTTTATCATTCATTCCAGTTGACTGTTCGAAGTAGTTTTCACGGAGGATCACGTATCAACCGTGGTTGCAAAAAAAGTCTCGGGAATCAACGTGTTCAATGATTTGAACGACGCCTGGATGTTTGCCGTGCGGTTGACACGGGCACCGACACACGCGTGCTAGTATATGAATCGATTGATTATTTGAATGGATCAGTGGATACAGGCGACTGGTTCGGATCGTACCCGGTGATACTCAAAGTGCATACAAATGCGAACCGTCGAACGGTAAAAACGTGTTCGTTGTCAGGATCGGGTCGAGTCAATTTCCGAAACCTCGTTGCCCCATTTTCGATATTCCAAGTACGTGCGTACACGAACCAAACAATACATTGGGGGGGCTCTCGTACTCGAACGCGGATTTCAACGCGACCATGAAACGTATCGATACTTTTGCCAATCTCGAAACGACAAAAAAAAACAAAAACTAAGGAAGAGATCAACGAAAACCTTGATTATCCATAAATTGGAAATCAAGGTTTTTGGAATCAGCCTGGAGAATTCCAGCCGAGTAAAAGTTCATGAGATATCGAAGCTTCTTGATCGTTGATGGATACAGTGGGGCACACACGTGGCACAAAGGGATCATTCATTCGTGGCTCGTTTCGCGAAGGGGCCGAATTTCATTTATCGTCGATTCCCTCAAGGAATTCCCATAAATCCAAGCGTATGCGAAGTAGGCGGCCGGTACGTAAGGAATCAGTTTGGAACGAACGTTGAAGGAGACTCGAGAACGACCAAATGCCAGACGTCTGGCTCCAACTGAGTTTCGTGGAATGCGTGAGTAACGCCTGAAGAACGGGATCTCCGTGGCCCACGAGAATGCACGCGTACGTTTGTGCGTTAGAAGTATAGATACGATCACGACCGAAGAATCGTACATTCGTCTTTGATGAGGTTAAAGTTCCCAACGTTGCGAGACAACGAAAATCATTATTTTTTAGTTTCTCTATTTCTCTTTCAATATAATCGTAATTAAAATACCTCAATAATTCTACAAATATTTGTTGTGATAACATAGAATTCAAATAGAAAAAAAAATGTATTGCCAAATAATAGATTTAAGGAAATAAAAAAATGAGAAAATAAATTTCGTTGCGACGCAACGATGCGAACTTCAGGTCGATCGTCTTTGTAGGCACTTTTCAACGTAAATTCATTAGGGCTTGATGTATTTCTTGATGCACGTGGTATTTTTACTACACATAAGATAAACGATGAAAATCAAATTCCAATCGTTTCCTCAATTATGACGATTAGTCAAAGCTCGATTTGAAGATTTTTGAAAAACTGTCGTAACTCTTGATAAGCCGGGAGGTTTTACGATTTCAACGATGAATCAGAAGGGAAAAGTTTCGTGAAAGTACGACTGCTTAAATATACGCTTATTTTCGGTCATTACGCTCGAAGCGGTCGAACGAGTCGTCTCTGTACATTCGAAATAAGAGAAAATCATTTGGGCTCGTTTCTACGGCTAGTTACGAAGCCGAAGATCCACCAACGCGATGAACCACCGCAGAGAGAAAAGCGGAAAAAATGAGGGAACTCGGTGTGAGACAATACCTTGGTAGAGGACTAGGAAAGATGACGAAGGAGAAGAAGTCGAAGAAGAGGAGAGCAAAAAAAAAGGAAAGATCGTAAGGAGACGTCGTACCGAGTATTTGCTCGAGGAGCCAAGATTTACCTTTCGTTAGAACCCCACCGAGAACAGCTGAGAATATTCGCTCGACTCGTATACCCTGCAGTGGTTTCAGCCTGTCCATATACCGACTGTTTTTTTATATCTCTTTACTTTTTTTCAAATCCATTTTTTATCGCCCACTTTACTCGTGTAACCACCCAGTGTATTATCCACGCTCGTCCAATTTCCGGGCCGAATCGCGACGAAAAAAAAAGTATCGCGAGAAGAAAACGAGACGAGGACAAAGAAATGTAAAAAAATTTCGATATCAATAACGTTTCGGAAAAGAATTCAACGATGTACGAAACCGAATATTTTCTCAAAGATCGCGGATTTCATTTCGCTCAAAAATACAAAAAAATACAAAAATACTCCCAGGAAAGCCCGCAAATTGGACGTCTGATGAAAAGCGTTTTTAATTTTTCTTTTCTCTCCTCCTCCCCCCCTGTGTTGGAAGTAAGCTGCCAAACGCGTCGTAAATTTGCCGAGGATCCGGACTAGTAGCCGCATAGGAGGATATCACGAGATCGTCTCGCGCCACGCTTCTTCCCGGTGGTAAAGGGAATCATAGGCAGGGGGGGGGGGGTGGAGAATGCCGGAAGATTACGAGATTGCCACGGAGGGAGCCCAAGATTACGAAGATAGCTCCTGAAACGTCCAATCTCGAGGATAAACACTTTCCGACGTTCTTATACCGTCCCTCTCGGCTTGGGCTCTTCAGACCCCGGAGCCCTCGTTTGCCTCTCCGCTATCACCCTTAATACGCGATACTCTTTTTTTTTCTTTTCTTTTATCTCTACAACAGCCACTCCCGAACAGAGCCCCACTTCGACTCCGGACCGCATGTTTTTTTTTTCCACCCTCGTTCTTTTTGCTCTCCATTCCCAACAGCCTATTAAGTACGTCCGTCTCTCAGCTCTCCCATTCTTTCCCGTACGTACGAGAGAGAAGAAAGGGATCTCGGGGAAAGTGCGAACGACTGGGAATTCCACCGAACTCATTTTCGAGAACGCACGCCGCGCATATTGCACACATTTCCCCATAGAAAAGAGAATGGCTCGGCCAAAGGACGAGGAAGGGCGTTCGCCCGCAGGAATATTAAAAAATTTAATTATAAAAATACATTTCGGTTGAAAGTTTGACCCGTTACCCGGAACAAACCTGGCCTCGCGCGAGACGAGCTTTTCAAAGAAAAAAAAAAAGGTGGGGAATTTTGAAAGTGGAGTTTAGAAGGTCGACCAGCGCGATAGAAAAGGGCAGTGTACAAGGCAGTGTATAGAGAGGAATGTTTATGCACTCGCCGGAAGGGTCAAACGCTCCCTCCTTTCCGGAAAAACTCCGTGCCTTTTAATTATGCATGTTCCTTTTATTTCTACATCCCCCGGGAAACGAGCCAACTTCCCATTTATCCCAAGGGCGAATACACGCGAATCGACGGGGTTTCCGAGCGATCTTTTTTTTTTTTCACTTTTGTTCAGCGATATATTCAAAAGCTCGAATTTGCCGAGGTCCAAACTCAATTGAAGACTTTCCTGTCACTCGTTCGGTTAACCCCCACATCGAAAACACTTCCGGTCTCCATCCGTTTCGCAATTTTGTACATTTCCGGGTTTGAGATCTTTCAATCTTTTTACCCTCGTACCATGAATGTCTCGGATTTCTATACATCTCTTTTATTTTTTTCAGCCAGTCCCAATTGCCGGTCTCTCGTCCTCGAGTGATATAGTTAGGAGGTACTCGAGGGACGAACTCGAGTACCCTGAGGAAGAGATGATAATACTGGCCCGAGGAATCGAGAATGCCCGAGTCTGACCTCTCGAAATTTTTCCCGAGACCGTAAGGGATGAAAATAGAGGGATGTATCTGCGGCTCGTCTACGTATGTACGGATACCGCTGTTGTACAAAGTACCGGAACGCCGCTGGATATCGTCCGTTTCAAATTGCATTCGAACTCAGCCGCCCTCTTATTCCCTCTGCATTCCCAAAACCCCCCAGCTCGTACTCGTAAACTTCAGATTGAATCTTTCGAATTATCGAATGGGAATCTAAAACACCGAGAAACCAGTGGCCACTTTGCTTTCTCGCCCGATATATTTCGAGTCCTTTGACCATTTGATTCCCTCGATCGAACTGTAGAATAGATTTCAACGACGCTGCTAACGCGGTAAAAAAAAAATAGAAAAATCAAAATTGCGAAATCAGCGAAATAAAAAAAGCTGTTTTCGATCGTCTATTTTTAGAAACTATTTTAAAACGTCTTTTTTTTATTGAAATATTGCGTAAAGAGTGCAATAAAAAATATCCAAAAATAAAAAATATCCAAAAATAAAAAATATCCAAAAATGAAAAATATTCAATCCAATCCGTAAACAGTTCAATATCAAATAAAAATTCTCGCATCGGGATAATTTGATAAACCGTTGCATCTGAAGGCAAAACGGACAAACTGATATTAAGCTTCGCGTTGATTAATTCGTTCAATTTCGCGATTTCAAGGTACAGTCTTTTCGCAATAACCCTTTTATCGCAATGCCATTGTCATCAATGTCTTCTCGTAGAACGAAATGGAAGGTCGCGTTTATCTCTGAATTTCTTTATTCAACACTTTTATTCTTTAGAGAGTGGAATCTCGACGCAGCAGTGTCGTAGAGAGGAGAATGGCGTTTCCCTCACGGGCAGAACTCTCCTCGTGCACCCGAGATAAGCGAAAAACTGGTTTACCCGAAGCACCGTACCTCCGTGTATGCGTTACAGTCCCGACTCACCGATTCCACTCTCACAAAGCCCCCTGCCTCCACCGTGAACAATGAAACTATCCGAATAGCTAAAACTCATTGCTGTTCTTACTTACCCGAGGAGTAATCCTGCAACGCCATTTTACGATCGCAATTGGGCCAACTCCGAAACGTCGGCTGTTCATTCAACGCACTTTCTGTAAAAAAAAAAATAAGAGCGATTCGTGTTATCATTCGACGAAATAACTTATAAAAAAAAAAAACTATTTTCGTGACTAGGTACAAGGTAAACTTTGAATGACCCAGCTTTGGCTAATTTTTCAAACGCTATTGGCCAGAGCACGAACTTTCAGGGATTTACGAAACGCCCTTTTAATCGAGGAAAACTACTCTGAAACATAATGGGGAAACTCTGGCAAAGAGAAGTTAACTTGATGACTCATTTGGCTCGGGAGGTTCATCATACCTCGGGTTTGCAAGGTGCTGACCCGTGAGAAGTTTGATTGCCAAAAATCGCATCGTCTCACGGAGACTCTTGGCTTTTGCTTGATTACACGTTGAACCCGAACTCCGATATAAACGGGGATCAGGAAAAAACGTGTAAAAAAAGTGATTACGTTGAATTACTCGATGGGACGATCGTTCTAATGCTTCAACGTTTTAATATTACGAGCTTTTCATGGCTAGCATCTACATCAAGAAATTTCCATATATCTGTATCATTTAACGTGCTACCATCATCTTTGGCTTCAAAAAGGCAATATTAGCCCATAAGATCGTAAAATAAAATTCACTTAATGAACAATCACTTTTATCCCTATATATATGAATATTTGTACACGAGACAATTGTAGCATGATTAATTGCCATGGAACACGATTTTCATCGGTTTGGCGTTTCATCAACTTTCCGTTTCACCTTCCTCGCAGCCATATTGTTATATCTCTCGCGTTCAACACTCTTTCGCGGTCGCGTAAGCGCTAGGCGCAGAGCAAACTTTCGCGCGTAAAGCAAGACTCGTAAAGCATTTTTCCTGACGTTTAACGCTCGCTTAGAGAGATCACATCGTGACCGGAGGTGCGGCAACCGTGTTTTTTATTTTTTTATTTTTTACGATCCTACCGAGTACGTAGTAAAAAAAAAGGGACTTTTCTAATGTGGTTGGATTTTCAGTGACCAGTCTCAATGGCTTCCATAATGGCTCATGAATCCATGTCCGATAAATTTATTTCCGATAAAAAATAATGAATTATCTTAAAAATAAATAAATAAAAAATAATAAATAATTATTCCGAGGCATTTTCAATGTTTAAATCGCAATTTCTCGGAGATTTCCGGTATCCCCCTAGCCTGGGGGAAAAAAAGAAAAATCACATGCGAGTTTCAACGATGGGCGAGGCCCGGAAAGCTCGTCGGTGAGGAAGGGGGGAGAGAAGTTACAAGGTAAAGATGATGAGAAACGGAACACGGAGGGCGAGAATGATCCGAGAAATACACGGGAGTATACTCGCACAGGAAATCCGCGCTCGGTGGATACCCGTTTTACGGGTTACCTACGGTAGGTAACAATTAACTACTCGTGTGTTGGGGAGAAGCGATTCCCCGGATTTAGGCAGTGGGAAATTATTCAAACGTTTTCAGGTATTCTAATCGAACCTTCGTGGGAAAAAAGGTTCAGGACAATAAAACTGAAGACAAAAGTACGAGCGATAAAGATAGTGAAGATAAAAATTAAAAACAAACGATCTTAAGATATTTGTGTTATTGAAGGACTGAAGATTGAATAAAAATAGAAAAAAAATGCTGCGTTGAAAATTGAAAGTTCAAGTTTACGGCTAACTGCAAAGTTGAACTTTCAAGGTTCATCGCGAAATTTTTAAACAAAAGTTTCAAACGTTTTCTTAATATGTTAATGTTGTAAAAAATATTGAAAAAAATTATCAACTAATTTTCATTTTTGAAATAAACGGTTCGGATTATTTCGAAGGGTTAATTTTGTAATGTGAATTTTCGGGTCACCCTGTATGCATTTGTAGAAAAGTGGATCTGCGCAGTGTCGAGGCACTCGCGAAGGGAAACCTCGAGCAAAGTTCTGCATTTATACGTGCGCCGTACGAGAAGTTGGAGCGAAGTAATGCAAACCGTCCGGCCTATCGCAAATAAATTATTTCGCACATACGCAACCGAGCAACATACGCTCGAGTTATATTCGTACGTACCAGCGAGCGTACGTGTGCGAAGGTGCAAAGAACGTCTCAAGACTCGCATGCTTATAAATAGTGAACGTAGCAGCTAATAACCCCGTCAGAGGGCTTACCACACGGTTTTACTTCGTTCGGCCGCTTCCAACCACGTAACGTATAATTCTCCGATGCTCACCTTGGCACCGCGGCAAACCCAACGTCCCAAGGCGGACGGGCTGCCTCTCGTCCATCCACGGACGCGAAGGGAACAACCGCTCGAGGAACGAATTTTTCCACGCTCAGAAAACCTTACCAAACGATGGATTTCAATCCTTGATTCAATTTATCCCATTTCGATTAATATTTTAGTTTTTCAGCCAATTTTTCGAAAAGCTTCGATAAAGAAAGTCCACGAGCACTAGTGACAAAAGTTTTTGTGTTTGGGTTTGTACAATCGGGCATGGAAGTTCGTACGACTGAAATACATTGGCCTTTAAGTCAATCTTAATTTCTACAAAAAATTTCTATGAAAAAATGATTTTATTATTGCTCAGTTATTTAATTAATTACTGTTACTCATTGCTCTAATTAATGTAAAATAATAATACGAATAATTCAAGAAATTTAACGAACAGCATAAAATCCTTTTTTTTTCTGGGAAAATAAAAAAGATGGTTGAATAATTCTACGGATAATTCGATTAGGTATCGATAAATCTTTTCTTTCGGAATCCTCGTGCCACCCTGAGTCGAGCTCTCTAGTTTTTGCGAAATCAAGAGGATCATTCTGATACAGAGATAAGAAACGAGATAGGTAGAGTGCACCGTGGATATTGCGAATAACGCGATGAAAAAAAAAAAAGAATTAGTCGAGACGATGTATCGCGGGTCTGTAGCTCGAGGTGAAGATGAAAAAAAAAAGAAAGAAAAGAAGAAAAAAAAAGCGTTGCGCAGATATGAGAATGTGGAGACCACTCGTCGGTGGTGCTAAGCCGAAGATATGAGGAAAGCTTGGCTTTGCTGTTATTAAGGTTCAAATTGGCGTTCTCCAGGGCGGTTATATATGGGCGTATATAAGAAACTGATATATGCGAGGTTGTGTGTGTGCACGTGTGTGAACGAGCAACATACCGAGCGACCCAAAACGGGGGGGGAGGGGGAGGGCGATCCAGTTCAGTTGATAAAAGCATCCGCGAAGCGAGTTTCTCGCCAGCTAACCAGCACACATGCTCCCGCGCAATAACTATCTTATTTCCGTAACATCCTGGACGAGTGACAAAGATCTTCGATATATTTTTTTTCCTCCTTTAAATAGAGCACACGGTAGGTGTATTTTCGACCCAGTTCGGGAGCGAAGTGGACACGGTTGATTCGAGCAGTAATCGGGTATCGACTGTCAGGGCGATTTAATTGAATCGTACGATTTAATACAGGCTGGATAGATGCAGCTTCGAAAAGAGCTGCCAAGCCGGAAAATCATCAAGTCCGATCACTGAGAAACGTGTTTCGTATTCACGGTGACACTGGCAACAACGTTCCTCGCTTACCCTTCCCTTCGTATAATTGTCCGCACGTGGTGTAACTTTCTACTCGGCTGGCTACGAATTCAACGTGACTGGAGTAACGCGTATGGTTCTCGCTTGCACTCTGCCGTTTCGAGTTATACGAAGATGCCGGGAGCCATTATTTTTCCGGCAAGTTAGCAACGTTTTCCGAATCGAAAGTTCGTGTGGGTTGCTGTTCTTATTTTGGTTGTAGCGCGACATAATATCATCGACGAAACATCATTGTTTGGGTTTATTTGGATTTGTTTGGATTTATATGCGTTTGTTTGGGTTTATTTGGATTTGTTTGGGTTTGTTCGCTTCTGGGCTTCTCCTGGATATTTAATCGCCCTGATATTTGTCGTGTGATCAGGTGACACGGAACCAAATTTGATAGATCATTCGGACGAGGAATCAAGAGGTAAATTCTTTCCGGTCAGTAATTGCAAACCAGCACGGCTAATTGACAAAGACGCTGATGAAGATCCGGAGGGAAGTTTCCGATTTCAGTGTCCAATCTTGAAGGCACTCGTGGCTCAGGTGGATGTTGGAAACACGGTATTTCGCGAGTGGATGTTTGCCCTTGTGCGGATCACTGGCACTTGTGCGACATGTCACGAAACTATTGGAAGTTGGGTAAACTTGGACGTTGGTATCGCGGGAGTACGGGGAGGAGCCTGGTATGGGTGTTCACACGCCGTCACACTCGTTAGTGGCTTCCAGTGTGTTCGAAACGTCGGATCGTTCAAGCTCGCTCTCTACGTGACCCTCTCTATTACTTACGTGTGTACAGTTCCACAGGAGTTATTTACCATTATGCTGTGCAATAGTTTGTACATGCCCCTGGCCTTAATTCCCGATACGAGGACACTCTCGAACAAACGACTCCAACAATGACCTCCGTTGTTCGTGGTATGTTCGTCTTCGAGGTACATTCTCCAAATTTCTCTCCAACCCTCGGCCGAAAACTTTCAACAAGTTTCACGTACTCGTCGTCGTCGTCCTCCTCGTGGCTCCGAGAAACGACAACTTACCCCCGTCAACCGTGTTACCGCATAACCGGACGGGATTTTTATTTTTATTTTTATATACGTCATTCCAGTTTCCATCCATTCCGGAAACGAGGAAAACGGCGGCTCAAATCACGGAGAAACGAGACTTTGCATAGTTTCTGTTTTATTATTTTTTTTTCGTACTGACCCTCACGATCAATTCGAAGAAACAAACCCAAAATATTTGAGCTCCTTTTGACCCATTAATGACGAGATTGAAGTCCGGGCGTGGGCGGTCACGAAACACGCGGATATTCTCGTCGTGCCTTTTGAAAATCCTTAGAACGCTAGAAAATCAGTCGTTCATCGACGCCCATTGAAGTTTGGTTCGGGACGTGAGAAAGGATCGATACCTATTTCTACCTGCGTGAGAATTTTGGAAAATGTTGCCGAACTTTTCGACTCGGTGGTTCGATCTCTTTGGCTGGTCGAAGCAAATGTCACGGAAAATTCAACAGATTTGAATACGATGGTAAAAAGAAACAACTTTGTGGTATATTTAACGTTCGACAAAGAAAGGAATCCACGAGTCCATTTTCATCACTCTCTTGATCAAAGTCGTTGAGTATCGGTGAAAATATTCTTCTTCGAGGAAAAATCAAATAACGCGGCATGGAAGATTCCAACAAACTGTCGTTGAGCGATGAGCATTTATAGGTCTAATTTAATTAGCTCTGTCTATCACGATTCAACTATGATTCGATTAATTTGTAAAACATGTTCTCCTTTTTTTTCATTACGGAATTGTAATTGGACATTTGAATTTATCACAAAACGACCACTGAATAATTCGATGTTTGAACCCAGAATGCGACGAGGTGTTTTCTCGACCATTGAATATTCAATTATTGATTGAACGATTAAACATACAGTGAAAAGGAAATGGGTACGAATGAATAATTGATCGAACGAACATTGACTGGAAAATTCGTTGAATTTGAGATACTCGACGATATTTCTCAAATGAGCATGAATGATATTTCCTCCAAGTTGATTGTTTCAATTAAACGTTATAAATATTGTAACAAATATCGTCGAGACGAAATTGTTTTTTAATGAAAATCGAGTCGATGGAACATCGACGACCAGAGTACCGAATTGGATCGAAACGAGAATGGACACAGTTACGGAAATGTTGACTGTGACGATATCTGGTCTAGAATATGGGATAAAATTCTGCATCGAGGAATTCGAAAAATCTGTTGAAAGGGACGAAAGGAGATGAAAGGAGAGAGACGGAGAAAGCAAGATGATGCGCGTTAGGGATCATGCGATTTTCTTGGCCGTAGCGAAGCGACCTTTTCCGAGAGTGGGACGACGTCTTCCTGACAGCGCAATCTTCGATAAGTAAATCCCATTCCACCTGAAGCGTGTGAAAGAGCAGCCCCCCAAAGTGCAGAGGCGAAGTGGAAACCTCTTCCTCTGCTCTTTCTTTTTCGCACACGTTTTCTTTCCTCTCGTCTTTCGCATCTCCTGTTTCTCTTATTCGACTGGAAGAGCACAAAACGGCCAAGAAAATCGTCGATTTCTCACTCCGTCTTTTTTTGACGGCAACACGTCCGAGTCAGCGAGAAGACCGCTTACGATGGACCATCGAAGAAGAGAATTGACCACTGAACGTCCCGCTTATTTCCTGCCAATGGAACGTCGTACACGCGACTTCCAACGCGACTATCTCGCTCCGAGAGATTTATCGTCCTGGCACGATAGAAACAATTTACAGGCGGACAGACGTCAAAAAATATCTTTCCCTGCAAAATTCGTCTTCGCGAGAATCGAGATTTTTGCATGTCTGTCGAAACGCCAGCCGGAAGGCACGTCGATTCTACGGACTCGTAGGAACTCCAAGGCTGCCGGGAAAAAATTGTCAATCCACGCAAAAATCGTTTCAGCGAAATCTTCGTTCTTTTTCGTGCTCCTGAAATCTTCCGAAAAGAAAGAAGGGAACTTTCAGTTTTCTCTTTTGTAATATCGCAAAAATGAATAAATAATTAAAATTGATTTAATGAAAAATTAAATAAAAATTGTTCAAGTATCGGTTATTGCGTCCAAACTGCTGAAACATAATCGTACGTGCTCTCGGAATGAAATTTTAACGAGTAACGCGATGTTGAGTAAGCGATTCTCGAAACGGTTACAAGGATTCTCGTTTTGAGTCATCCTAGGTACGTGGCTAGTCTATGCAGAAATATGAAAGACGAGAGAGCGTAACGACGCGACTATGACGTTTGGAAACTCGGAGTTTCGATATCAGCTGAGCCCTTTTGCCCGTCAACGATCGGATTACACAATTTATCCGTATATTCTTTTTTCATCGTACGATCGATTCGACGTTTTCCGTATACTAATTACCGATCATTTTTTTTTTACGACGCGCATTCCTCCGCAACGACATTGACGCGGACTCGTCGCTTTTCCAGCATTCGTCACGCGTATCGAACGTTTTAAAAATATCGAAAGAAATCGTCGGCCGCCGTTCGACGCGGATTTTATCACGTTCGATAAATACCTCGACATTTTTTCTTATCTCTCGCTAAAAGCGGTGATTTTCACCGAGGAAACTCGGAGCCTTGCATTTACCGAGAAAATCGCGAAATATGAAGAAAAAAAAAAGGAAAATGAGTATCTAAGAAAATAACTGTTGGGTAATGACGAAAATAGAAGCTTGGATAAAGAGATCGGTAACGATTAAACCGAGCTCCAATCGTTCGTCATTGGCTCGCTGGAATGTCTCTCGACTCGGTCTTTCTCTTCCGGACCCGGGGCATTAAGGCATGAACGTCGACTATTTTTCCAGCGCGAAAGTACGTTCAGCTTGAACGGCGTCACGCGTATCGGAGATAGCTTTAAAAATTGAACGCTACTCCATTTTTACTAAAATATAAAATAATGAAAATGAAATAGAATATTACTTTCGGTAAAAAATAAAATCTGTGCTAATTATTCAGTAATCGACGTTGAGAAATTGTGCAGAACTGATCGTAACTAAAAGTTTCAAGAATACGGAAAAAGTGATAAAACCGTTATGAGAAAAAAGATCGGTGGGCCGATTTTTCCTGTTCGATAGCGTATACGAGATCGGAGTCTGTTTGCACGCTCACATTTATTGCAACATCTTCGTCGCTTCGTTGAAATATTTATCGGGGCGAATTAACATATCCATCGAAGGCGCATGCGCGCGGTGATACGCGACTGAGTGATACGAGGGATGCTGTGCGAAACGAGATTCGAGGTTACTCCACGTAGTAAGACGTATGCGCTTACGCTTTGTGAGAGGTTCGCCGGCTGGATATTACGTTTGTACACTGGGCCGATCGGTGTTCTATTCCCTCCGTCTACCGAACCTCGAACCCACAAATTAACATCTCGAGTGGGCGAGAAATGTGTGCGCACGCGCACACACATAGAAAGACAGCGCAAATTTGCCTTCGCACACTCTGTCATTCGCTATCCCCCTCTCAGTTCCTGCCACTCCTCCTTCGACCCTCTCTCCTTTCCCTCCTTCTTCCTATTCCTTGCGATGTTCTCGCAGTGATGGAAACTACGAGATTGAGCACGCCAAGGATCCCAAAGGATCCCTCACACCAAAAACCGATTTTCTATCCACTACTGACAACGAAATTTTTTTCACCGTCATTTTGGGATCGAAGGGATAATTGGTTTTTTTCGATTAGGGAACAAACAAAAAAATCTTTTTCTCTCCACTACTGACAACGACATTTTTTTCACCGTCATTTTGGGATCGAAGGGATAATTGTTTTTTTTTTATTAGGAAACAAACAAAAAAATATTTTTTTCGCCAAGTGCTTGGTTTCTTAGGATTTTCTGGTAAAAGACGTCAATGCTCGAATAATCAAGTTTGGTGAACGTGGCCCAACCAGGAATCAGGCTTGCCAAGGAATATGAACCTGTGAGGTTGGACTTGATAGAACGTGGACTTGATAACGTAGGGAACCCGAACTTCGAATGACCAGAAAGCTCAAAATCCCGAATTTGAATATTCCGAAACAACAAATTTAATCAATTTTTGGGTTTGTTCGGGTTTGTTTGAAATCAATGGGCTTGAAGTTCGCATCGTTGCGACGCAATGAAATTTCTTTTCTCATTTTATTATTTCCTTAGATCCATTATCCGGCGAAATATTTTTATTCAGATTTGAATTCCAGGTTATTACAATAAAGATTTGAATAATTATTGAGGTATTTTATTTACGATTTCAGTGAAGAAAAAAAAAACAGAAATTAGCAAATAATTATTTCGATGCGCCAAAAACGTTGCGAACTTCAATCTCATTGAAATCAAGGGTTTTAAATCAAACTAACAAACCCAAAGAAATTATATGGTTTTGTTGGCACGATCTTTAGAAAATTTGTAGTTTCGACTTTGAGTTTTCTGGTCAATCGAAGTTCGTGTTTCCTACCTAACCCAACCGTGTGAAACGAGCTTAACCCGATGATGTATACGTAGACGATACACGAGGCTCGTGTCGTGTTCCGCGTGGAGAACGTTGAAGGAGAGGAGTCTGGTATCTCCAGGAGGAGAACACGGTAACGCTCGCTCCAGCATAAACTCGAAGAAGTTTGTCGCCGTTGGAGAAGAGGTTGGAACGCATTGTGCAGAGGAGGAAGGTAACGCGCATATACGTAGAGAGTTTCGGCTTACCAGCCGAGCCGTGAAGCGTTTACTCGTGAAGGAATAAGACGAGGAAGCAAGAGGGCAAAACATTGCGAAGAGGGAGGTTGAGAGGGAGGGAGGGAGGGGGAAACTCGAAGGGGCGAAGAGGTGATACACGGAGAGAAAAAAGAAAGCTTGGAAGTGGGGAAAGAGCCGGGTAAGGTAACGGAGCGGTAGGAGCGGCAACCGACTGTTGGAACTCCAATGGCGTGGATCGGGCCCCGGGAGGAAGCCAGTTCTTGGCTTCGACGTCACCTGGCCTCGATTCAACACGGCGAGATATTCCTCTCTTTTCCACCTACGTAAAAGAGCTCTTTCTCGGGATGGTCGGGAGAGAGCGTTGGTTGGGACGTAAAGAGCCGTTGCCCTCGCGGGAGCTCGGCTTGCCGAAGACACTCGAGGCAAAGACTCTGGTAAAGGTTGAAAACGAAGATTCACTAGAAACGGTGATTCGTCACAAATCGAGAAAGATTCGAGAAAGATTAAAGTTCCACGATAATCGTAACCATTGCGCAAAAGTTTTCAAGTATCTCGGAGGATGTTGAGTGTTTAATGGAGTTGGGCGATGGGTCGAGAGGATTGTTGAAGAACCAACCGGATATAGGAAACTGGACGACTACTCTGTCGATCGTTTTTTCTTTTTTTTCCTATTTCAAACGTTATTTCAATGCGAACATCCGAGTCGCCAAAGGCCCCGACTCGAACGTTGTGGTTACGGCTAGAACTTAGCGCGTCGGTATTACCGTTCTTCCAGTTTATCCGATCGAAATATCGTTCGCGAAAAAGGTTTGACCATTTCCGGTCAGGATATCGTTCGCCCGAAGCTACCGAGAGCTCCAATGGAGCTCGATAGCTCACGGAACGAGTATTGGAGGGTCGAGTGGCTCGCTCTGCCTCCGTAATATCCGACACCACCCTGAGAAACGAAAAATACGACTAAGAAGGTGCAGACGTCGCAACGGAGCTTCTACCGCATTGCCGAGCATACCCGACACTGGAAAATCGTGTAAACCGAGCGACACGTTTCATCGATAGTGTACGTTCGAGCTCTCTACCACCTAGCAATCGCCCATCGCTTTACCTCGCGGAAGCTTCGTCATGAAAAGTTAATGCCACGGGGCAAACTCACTTAGGACCTTCACAGGAGCGAGAGACCGTCAGAGGACAACGGAAAAGATAGGAGGGAGGAGCATGTTCCAGCGATAAATTGTTATGTATCCTGGAGAAAGAAACGACGTAAGAGCACCGGATGCAGCGTCAGTGATCCCATAGAAATCGATGAAGAAATATTCTTGGGCTATAAACGATTCCCTCGAATTCTTCGTCATCAGCAGTCTTCAATCACGATGACGCAGAATCCAGATTTCGCTCCTTTACGAACCTACGATTCACCAAATTTACCTGGAAAGTTTTTATTGAAAACTGATTTGCTGAAAGGATCCCTCTTCGAGTTTGTTTCTATCAAAACATTCGTCCAGGCTTCTTTTAACCCTTCATTGATAACCTACCTCGAAACGACGTAGATTTTTAAAAATTGTAAAGTTTTGTAAAGTAAGAAGTACCTTGTTTTGTTCTTTAATTTTTTTTCTAAAACAAACTTTTTGAAAAAAAGGAACCGACTTCAAAACGAAACACAAAAAAGTGTAGAATAACTTTTCTTTCGGAAGTCGGTGGCTTTGTTTTTTATTTTATTGACTATGGCCACCGACTTCCGAAAGAAAAGTTATTTTACACTTTTTTGTGTTTGGTTTTGAAGTCGGTTCCTTTTTTTTTCAAAAAGTTTTTTATTTTCCACTTTTTAGTTTAGATATTCAACAAAAATCTTCATATAATGGCGTCTTTTTGAAAAACTAGAATCCTAGTAAGCAACAAAAACGGATCTATGCGGGCAAC